>OZ025254.1:30572512-30710111 GCA_964019135.1 Arenicola marina | reverse complement strand
TATCACAAAGTTACATGGATATTTTATTTTTAACGCGTGATTCTCCCGCACCATTTTTATCATTATGGATTGTCAGATAATATGAACTGGATTCATTGTTCAATCCGTTTCAATGTTAAGTCTTTAAGAAATGTAATTTTCATATCTGTCTTGAGTTTGAAGTTACTATTTCAACACAAAGGCCACCTTGGACGAGCGGACACACAGACTCGTGTTGCGACCTCAGCACACTGACGTAACCTACATGATTATCATCTTCCATCAGAGGGCGCAACAACTTTACACTTGCTGAAAATTCGCACAGCAAACAGGTTAACGTCATGACAACGTCGACGCAAGGTTATTTTTTGTTGCAATAATATCGTTGGGACCACGTGACAATGTATGGGTTCTTTTACATTTTAACCACTTGTGGTCATATCGCGTCAATGGGAGAAGGAAGGGAGAGTGGAGCCATATCCCCGGCGGTAACCCCCTACTCTTTACGAAGAAGGGATCATCATCCTGCCACCACACAGACATGGCCACAGCGGGGCGCGACTCAAGGCGAGCGCCCCAGCCCACTGAGCCACAGGGCCGGCCCCAGCTCTTCTGAGAAGGACACTTTGGCCTATGGAAGTCATGGCGTGCTAGTGGTAAGGATCAAGGGTAGCGCGCAGTCATGTCCTCGAGGCTAACTCTGATCTGTTCGAAGTAGAACATGGAATCTTTATCTTGCACAAAAAAAGGACATTTGCGCAGTGGGGTTCGAACCCTCGAACACGATGGCTGGCCTGGCAGAGCTCACTCGACAAGGCTGAGCGCGCTGATCACAAACCATTCGAGTGGCCAAGACGGGTGCGAAACCTAGAACTCCAGTAAGTACGATGGCTGGCTTGGGCGAGCTCACTCAAGGCCCTAACCACCAGATCATTCGGGTAATAAAACTAATAAACTAATGAGTTATTTTAATCACCAGAGTCGATAAAGGTACTTTTAAGCCCATTTCATGCGAATGCAAACAACTATTAATAGTGGGTTGGCGTTGCCCTCACTCATGAATTTAGAACCAATGTTGATAGGAAACTTAATGTTATTAAACAGAACACATCAACAAATGCTAGAGTTCTTTTGAAATGGGTATGAATGGCTGCACATGAAAACCTACGGTTATTGTGAAACAAATTACACACTCGATGTTAACATCAACACGTTTTATAAATGGTACGCGGCGCACGTTATGACCAGAGGGCCTGGTGACGGAACACTTCGCGGGATGCATTATGATATAATGTTCCCCTTCCGCCCCACCCCCACCCCCTCTCCATCCCCTGCAGCTCCCCCTCTCTCGTCCTCCCACCCCCAATTGCCCACACATCCCATCTCACTCTCTTTTGACCTCCTCTTTACTTTACGTTTATGCTTCTTTAGCGTTTTAAAACGGTAATTGAACAGAAATGTACGCCGATAGATACACTGATAGACCACGTGTTTCCTCGTTTTTAAAACATATATTTATAGAGCTAGATGTACTGAAGAACAAAAGCGTTTATCAAGATTTTCGTATTTTGAAATAGATCTATTGTATCGAGACATGTAAAAGCACCTGGAAATTTAGAACTACACAAAGCCGGTGGTATAAATACAACTGGAACAGCTAGCCTCCAGGGACTTCATTATGAACCTCCATAAAACATATTGATGCTATGTGCGACTTATTGTTTTGCATGTAAGTTGATGTTCTGTGTTGTGGGGGAAATAAAGGATAAAACAAACAAAAAGGGATGAAATGTACACCGAATTGTTTTCTCCATCGACTATTGTAAAGACACATGATAAGTGTAAAAGAACCCGCGCCAAACACATGACTAATTGTTCTTGGCAAACAGTTCCCTACAACATTTAGGATGACTTAGATTACCAGATTACAGATTCCGGAATACGCCAGTGCCTAGATGCGGCACAGTTCGAGTGTAGAAGGTTTGCTGGCGAATGAAGTATGCCAATGTCTTGTCTCTAGGGTTGAGTTGCGGAGCACGATCGACCGCTGCGAACAATTTGTTGCGGGCATATCCACTAAATAATTAAGTTTGAAATAACAGCACACTCTAAATAGTGTAAAATATTTATAAATAAAGGATAATTATTATGCATCGATATTTACGGGTTATCCCCATGTATTCCATAAGTATCGTCGTTCAGAGTTTAATATTATGATGCGGGACTACTCTCGCTGAGGCGGTCGATCGCGGTCGACCGTGCTCCGCAACTCAACCCAGCTTTGCGACGCCCACCCAAGTGACATGGTTGTAAGATAAGGGAGGATGTGGCTGTCATTAGAATAGCACATCAGAAAGAGAAACCTCTAAATATACATAAAATATAAATGTTTCCATCCGATGGGGGGCGGGGGGAAGGGTAGCCCAATTTAGCCTCCATATTTACCAAAGCCTCCAAATTGACAAAAATATCTCTGCTCTCCCCATTGGGGGTTTGAAAACGGGTCCAACCATTGTTTGACGACGGGGGGGGGGGGGGGGGGGGGGTGGGAGGCGGGGGGGGGCGGTTGCCCTGATTTTGCATGAAAGAACGGAAGTCTTGCTTAAAAAGAGAACGATTGAATTTCGACTTTGGCACTCCTTGCGCTGGCTGAAGTGTGCGTGTTTGTGTGTGTGGAGGGAAGGGGGGCGGGGGACATCATAAACCCCGCCCGCTTGGATCCGCTACTGGGTAGTGCTAGTACAGAGAGTGGAACCCGTACGATATGGTTTTTTGCCGTATTACCGACTCTCTTGGAACCAGATATCTATTATATCGTCTTGACTGAATTGAGATGTTCAGATCGTCAATTAGCTATTGAGGCCGGTTGAAGGGTTAATAGAACAGAGCGAAAAGGGATGCTAACAGTATTAAACCCATAAAGATACCTAAGGTAATATGTTCTGTAGTTTTTTGTGTTACCAACCTCTTCTCCCTGTCAGATAAGTATATATTCTGTCTTGAATTTAAATCATGAAAGCATGTGGGCTATCTGGAGAGAAGCACATTTGTTCACCTGACCAGAAGTTAGTGGCCGGCTTTATATCCCTGCGCGCCTGTTCGCTGTTCGGTATTCTGTGTGATGTCGATGCGACTCGATAGGACGTCCGCTCGCGAGAAACAAGTCCGCGCGGTCTTATGTTGAAATTGTTGTTTTACAGACTCAACGAGATAAAACCAATGCATCAACATTTTGAGATACCTCTAGTCTTGATTGTAAAATGTAAAACGTCTAAGATAGCGCCAGTAAGTAGGCTGCTTTAATATGTCAAAATATCTATTGTATGTTTTGCAGGTCTTTAATGACAGCCCAACAGGCGCGTTTATTTTCTATGCACCGAGATTCAGAAAATGCATTTAAATATTTCGGTATATGTATGTATGATCAAAGCACAATAACCATTTATATACATATGTTTTGTACACTGGCCTGTCGCCCTTTCAGTGCTGTAAACCTCACTGACTGGGTCAGACCGCCGGGCGATGCGTGGGCACCTGCGCAAACATCCTATGTGGGGCGGGATGAAATCACATGTTTCTCTTCCGCGAGGGTTAGAAATGGGAGACGGAGGGTGGGGGGGGGGGGGGGGGGGCTCCAGTTGATCATTCAACAGCTGCTCGAGTAAGAGGGTCACCGCTATAAGAGGGCCATCTCTATTTGAGGACCATCTCTATAAGAGGGCCACCTCTATAAGATGGCAACCTGTATAATGGAGCCATCTACATAATAGGGCCATCTCTATCAGCGGGCCATCTCCATAAGAGGGCCATTTCTATAAGAGGGCCATCCTTATAAGAGGGCCATATCCATAAGGGGGCCATCTCTATAAGAGGGTCACCTCTATAAGAGGGCCATCTCTATAAGAGGGCTATCTCTATAAGAGGGCCATCTCTATAAGAGGGCCACCTCTATAAGATGGCAACCTGTATAATGGAGCCATCTCCATAAGAGGGCCATCTCTATCAGCGGGCCATCTCTATAAGAGGGCCATATCCATAAGGGGGCCATCTCCATAAGAGGGTCACCTCTATAAGAGGGCCATCTCTATAAGAAGGCTATCTCTATAAGAGGGCCATCTCTATAAGAGGGCCACCTCTATCAGCGGGCCATCTCCATAAGAGGGCCATTTCTATAAGAGGGCCATCCTTATAAGAGGGCCATATCCATAAGGGGGCCATCTCTATAAGAGGGTCACCTCTATAAGAGGGCCATCTCTATAAGAGGGCTATCTCTATAAGAGGGCCATCTCTATAAGAGGGCCACCTCTATAAGAGGGCCACATCTATAAGGAGGCCACCTCTATAATTTGGTCATCTCTATCAGAAGGCCACCTCTATAAGTTTGTTGTATATTCAAGACGCTTTAACCACTTTTGGTCATATCGCGTCAATGGGAGAAGGAAAGGAGGGTGGGGTCATGTCCCCGGGGGTAACCCCCTACTCTTTACGAAGAAGGACATGGGATCTTTATCCTGCGACCACACAGACATGGCCACAGCGGGGCTCGAACCACCGATCCACGTGCCGTTAGGCCCTCAGGTGACCAGAGCACTCAATGCGAGCGCTCTAGCCCACTAGGGTATGGGGCCGGCTCCCATCTCTATAAAAGGGCTAAATCTATAAGAGGGACACTTCTATAAGAGGGACATCGCTATAAAAGGGCCATCTCTATAAGAGGGCCATCTCTATAAGGAGGCCACCTCTATAAGAGGGCCATCATTATAAGAGGGCCATCTTTATAAGAAGGCCATCTCTATAAGAGGGCCATCTCTATGAGTGGGCCATCTCTATAAGGCGGCCACCTCTATAAGGGGGCCATCTCTATAACCGGGCCATCTCTATAACAGGGCCACCTCCATAAGAGGGCCATCTCTATAAGAGGGCCATCTCTATGAGAGTGACTTCTCAATAAGAGGGCCACCTCTATAAGAGGGCCACCGCTATAAGGGGGCCACTCTATAAGAGGGCCATTTCTATAAGAGGGCCATCTCTATAAAGAGGGCCATCTCTATAAGGAGGCCACCTCTATAAGGGGGCCATCTCTATAACAGGGCCACCTCCATAAGCGGGCCATCTCTATAAGAGGGCCATCTCTATGAGAGTGACTTCTCAATAAGAGGGCCACCTCTATAAGAGGGCCACCGCTATAAGGGGGCCACTCTATAAGAGGGCCATTTCTATAAGAGGGCCATCTCTATAAAGAGGGCCATCTCTATAAAGAGGCCACCTCTATAAGGGGGCCATCTCTATAACAGGGCCACCTCTATAAGAGGCCCATCTCTATAAGAGGGCCATCTCCATAAGAGGGTCATCTCTACAAGAGGGCCACCTCTATAAAAGGGTCGCCTCTATAAGAGGGCCATCTCTATAATGGGGCCACCTCTATAAGAGGGACATCTCTATAAGAGGGCCATCTCCATCAGAGGGTCACCTCTATAAGAGGGCCACCTCTATAACAGGGCCATCTCCATAAGAGGGCCATCTCCACAAGAGAGTCATCTCTAAAAGGGGGCCACATCTATATTAGGACCACCTCTATACGAGGGTTATAAGAGAGCCACCTGTATAATAGGGCCACATCCATAAGATGGGTATAACTATTAGAGGGCCATCACCATAAACGAACGCTGATAATATGTTAGTTTTTAGGAAATAATGAGCCAAGCGATCAGATCTAGTCACTATTTATCCGCTTTAATAAATACTCAAAGTTCTTCCATGTTGCTGGTCCACGAACCGCCTGGCTGGCGCGCGCCCGGCAGCGATATACCATGACCCCGATCGCAACAGGTTTTGAGAGCTCCCCTCAATTATGACAGCGACCGGGCCGGCGGATACCCGATTGAGTTTCCGCCGCCGTCACGGTCGGCTTGACTCGTGTGGGCGGCCGACCGGGAGCCCCGGGGGGAAGTGGGGTGGGAGGGGGCGGGGGAGGGGGTAAGCCCCGCCAACAGCACCGGCCAAGCAACCGGCGGAGGGTAAGAAAGGAGCTACGCAAGCGCGCGTTCTCAGGTTGCCCAAGCCAGCACCGTAGTAAACTTGTCCCTTGCTCGACCCCCGCACGGTTTTCTTTGCCGACAGACACTCACTCCAATGGGTTTCTCACGCCAATATAAAACAATCTTTGGGTTTGTTTGTTCTCTCTGCGTCTAGTCTCGTCCCTTCCCCTTTCCCTCCTCCTCCTCATCCCTCCCCCTCCCTCTCCTGTGGCGCTATTCCATCATACACCAACGTTACACTCAGTCTAATTACCATATTTTCCTTATATAATGAGACAGACAGCCCTACCCACGCCCCATGCCCCAGTCGGCCTCCAGTAGTCGTCCACCTTGCAGCGGTGTGCCCTCCCAGTCCTGTTGTCGGGTGTCTCAAGCCGGTTGCCGACCGACGATCGCCAGCAGACGTTACACGTTCCAGTCTAGCCGGCGCCAGACATTTGTTTACGAAGCAGACGACATTTTGCTTACTTACGAACACTGCCCACCGCAGTTGACGATATTTGCTTACTTACGAACGCTGGCCACCGCGGCAGACGACATTTTCTTGCTTACGGACGCCGGCCACCGCGGGCAGACGACATTTGCTCAAGGATTGCTTGCAAAAGCTGGTCACTGGAGCAGTTGGACACTTAGGTGGATATTTTACCCCCAAGCGCCTGGCTGACCTGAGCGAAGCCGGATCGATTCCTGGCGAGGAGGCGGAATCCGATGCCAGACGCCACGTAAGCTTACGTCATGACGTGTAAGAGTTGGTCTCAGCATGGCCGTGGTTCCTCTCACACCGCCTGCTTAGCATGGTGGGTAGGTAGGTAGACTGTATATTCAGGACGTTTTAACCAATGCTGGTCATATCGGACGTTTTAACCAATGCTGGTCATATCGGACGCTTTAACCAATTCTGGTCATATCACGTCAATGGGCGAAGAGCGGAGCCATGTCCCCGTGGTAACTCCCTACTCTTTGCGAACAAGGACATGGGATCTTTATCCTGCGACCACACGACATGGCCACAGCGGGGGCTCGAACCATCGATCCACGTGCCGTTAGGCTCTCAGGTGGCCAGAGCACTCAAGGCGAGCGCTCTAACCCACTGAGCTATCGGGGCGGCCCTTTCAGCACGGTGGGAACCGTAATAATGCACAATTGACCGCATGACTAGCTGCGGCAAAAAAAAGCTAAACGCTGTTAGCTGAACAACGTACATGGTTAATGGATGTATACGGCGTTTTATGTCCGCGGGTTACTTTTTCACTGCTAACTTGTAATTGAGGGGACTCAACCGGTGTGGCGACCCTATGTGTATGTATGTGTGTGTGGTAACCGCGACCTCAGGGTGAGACCTGGCCCCGTAAGTTCGAAACGCCAGGGGCAAAATATTTTGCCCTAGAATAGGACATTAGCATGGAGCGGGGCGAAATATTTGGCCCCCGCCGTTCGAACTTACGGGCCCTGGGGGTGGGTGGGTGTGGGGGTCTGGGTGTGACAGGAATGGTTGAGGCCTGAGGGGGAGGGAATACTAAATGATGCGAAGCGGTTGACACTGGTTGCGACCCTCTTGTCGCTAGAGGGCGGTAAGGTAGAGACCAGCTGGGGCCGTATTCATAATCCCCTTGTAAACGCACGAAAACTAAATTTTCGTCTTAGCCTCACCAGCTCGTTGTGGTGGTGTTCATGATAATGAAATCTTCTTCAATATAATTTTAGCACATCCTTAATTCAGAAAATCCACTTTTTGGGTGACTATGTATTTTTAACCCGATAATCGCTCGACAAATCTTCCACTTTGCGCTAAGTCTATTGGCGTAGTCTTAAAGCAATATGCTTACATGCGCCATCTTAGATTTTTTACATTTTAGAATCAAGACTAAAGTGTCTTAAAATTTATGATGCATATATTTTTATATCTCTTTGAGTCTGTAAAACAAACATTTCAACATGAAACTGCGCGGTTTATTTTTATCGCGCGCGGACGTGATAGCGAGCCGCGGTCGACATCACACACAAAATACCGAACGGCGAACAGGCGCGCAGGGATATAAAGCCGGCCACCAACTTCTGCTCCGGTGACCAAAATGCTTGTTACCGGATAGCCCACAGGCTTTCATGATTTAAATTCAAGACAGAGTGTACTTATTTGACATGGAGAAGACGTTGGTAATACAAAAAATTACAGAATATATTGCTTTAAGTGGCGATTGTGAATTCGGCCCCTGGGCTGCAGGCGACCCACGAGAGGGGCCGGGATACAGCGCCCTCTAGTGGCTGCTGCTGATACCGTCACCATCACGTGGTCTCCATCCGCCATTGGGCCGATGGATATGATGTTTTGGTGTTTAATGCCATTTTACTGCGCGTGAATGTTAATTAAAGTGAGTGAACAAGCTTCCCGATACAATGGATTGGGGTTGAATGGCACATGCCCCAGGTGCTGGCCCCAGGGCGCGAACCCACGACCTGTCAATCTGCCACTCACCCTGCTTACCAACTGAGTTAGGGAGGCTCTCACATTACCCGGATAGAACGCTGGTAAGACAATGATCGAGGCGATGGGTGTCACATGTGAAAACGCCTTTTCAAAGCAAAACGCACGAGGCGTTTCACAACGCCTCAATTATATATTCGTCATCAGAGAAGCTGGCCATGCAGAGGCGGTGTGTGATCAGCTGTGACTCACCTTGCTTCGTCTCTGGCGCCACATGACTCGTAATCCACGATGTCTTGGGCAACGGCTTCTCAGGATGGGCGGCGACAGACTGCAGCCTGATGAAGATCACATCACTGTGGAGAGCAGGTCGCAATCAGGTGCGAATGGCCGGGAAGATCTCCCTCACAACGAGGTACGAATGGCCGGGAAGATCTCCCTCACAACGAGGTACGAATCGCCAATAAGATCCCCTCAAAATGAGGTACGAATCGACCGGAAGTTTCTCTCACAATGAGGTACGAATCGCCGGTAAGTTCTCTTACAGTGAGATACGAATCGCCTGAAAGATCACCCTCACAATGAGGTACGAATGCCCGGGAAGATCCCTCTCACAATGAGGCACGAATCGTCAGGAAGATCTCCCTCATTATGAGGCGCGAATCGCGAGGAAGATCCTCTCACAGTGAGGTACGAATCGCGAGGAAGATCCTCTCACAGTGAGGTACGAATCGCGAGGAAGATCCTCTCACAGTGAGGTACGAATCGCCAGGAAGATCCTATGACAATGCCCATTGTAAGGGACACTGGGGTTGGTCCGCACACGTCATACAGCCGTCTCCTCCAGTCAGACACAAGGACTCGTTCTGTGGGCCAAAACCTTGGTGCAATTAGAACAAACGCTGTCCAAATATTGACCATTGAGGAAGAACCAAAATGAGCGACCGTGACACAGTCGCACTTATAAGGGTCGTGTTTACTTTGTGGGGACAGCCCGCTACACTGCGGGGGTCACTACAATTATCGTTCCTCCTGCGAGTCTCTTAGTTCAATCTTTGTTTAAGTTCTGCGCGTAAAGGCATTAACGTTAGAGATATGATGTACTTATTATACAATCCATGCAATGAGAGAGTGAATAATGCAATTTTGTTTCTCTAGGTCGCTTTTGTGAATGTTATAGGAATGTTAAAACAGGCCAAGAAACCCGATACAATGACTGAAACGTGCGCTAGATCCTAGTGGCGGGGCTCGAACCCACGACCTGTTGACCTGTACCTCAGCATGCTTTCCAAATGACCTAGAGAGGGAGATTATTTTCTAGTCGATATCGATGAACTCTATTCAACCTGGGTCTGGGGGATTAGAACCAGATACTTGATAACGTTATTCGGCTTCCAGCAGGGTCCCTGTTGGCATGGTACCCGGCCACGTCTAGCACACTACGCGCTCGGCCA
Organism: Arenicola marina; assembly: GCA_964019135.1. NCBI lineage: Eukaryota > Metazoa > Annelida > Polychaeta > Arenicolidae > Arenicola > Arenicola marina. The sequence continues at coordinate 30,700,218 of OZ025254.1, read as the reverse complement.
CGGAGGGCAGCCCATCACTGACGGGGGACTTAGATAAACCTACCATGATCGCCGACCCCAAACATCGCATGACAGAGTATTTTTGATTTCTTGAGCTGTTGGTACTTATATTATAAGAGGTAATTAATACACACTGATAAATTTAGAGCACGCGTTTTATAGTTGAGAATACATGTATTATTGACTTGGAACCCAACCGAGTTGCACAAACATTTGACTTTTTGAAATCCAACTTTCTGCAACTCTGGCTTCCCATATGAGCAATAGTGTAATGAAAATATAAAACTCCAACCCCAAATATATCATCGTATATATGAATTGTTACTTACAACACCGGCACTCAAAGAAGAAATAGCTGAAAACATGGAAGAGACTCTCTCAGATTGTCCAGATCTCCAGAAGTTTTTGCTTGTCTAATTCCCCTTAAAAGACGTGCAGCCGCCACTCTCTCGCTGGAGTCGGAGCGCCCTCCCCCTTAATTGATGCAGTGTCGACGGTTAGAGGGTCCGGGGAAAGGGTAACGCGTGCTCGAGCGGTGTGGGGCCAGGCGAGAGCACTCCTGACGCACTAGAGAGCCTGACCTTTTCCGTACAGTGGTTGGGGGGCTGGAGGGGGAGGGGGAGGGGTGTGTTCCTCCTCCCCCTATGTGTCCCACTGGGGACGGTGTGTGACACCTGCGTGGTGGTGCCAGCCTTCTCGTGTCTGTTAGACGTCGCCAAGGCTGCCGACACAATGGACTGGTCCCACGAGCGGTAGGTTGTAAAGCCATTAGGAAGGATCTATAACATGGGGTCCAGCACGGAGCGTCCATTGTTTATTTTTTTTCAAAATTCACAGTCCACTGCTAGAATAACGATATCGCTGTCGGATTTTTCAGAAATAACTGTGAACCCTTGTCGGTGTCGATTTTTTATTCATAAACAGCGTGTCGCGTGTCATCATTTACCCCTTCCAGACCCCTATTAGCAAGGATATTATCATATAGCACACATATCTTTGCTATTAGCGATTTGAAGCATGAAGGCGGCACCGACCGGTTTATAGGTTATCGTACATATCCTGTCTCTATTGGTCAGGGTGATGATGGTGTGACATGGTTAATATCGCCGCTCTGTCTGCATACATGTTAACCGTATAAACTCCTGTGAGGATGGCAAATACTGGGTCTTTGGGTCTTTATCATCATATATTAATATATTGTGATAACGTGCAAACGTGCCAGTGAGGAGGATATATTATTATTTTGTGATAATTATCTGAATAATTTTATAATCTGAATAAGAGGTCGAATACTTGTGATAAATGAGTTTTTGCATGAACAAATCGACACCTTGTGACAATCATTGTCCGTACTCCTGATAGAAACATAGTTCTATGCAAATCTAATTAGCGCAAAAGTTGATTTTCCCGCCGAGAAACGGAAGAAACTGTCAGTAACGAGGGAGAAAAACACTTACTTCGGATGATCTTTGGGTCATGCTTCCATCAACAGAAGCCTGTTACAACTGCCCTCGCGTACATAAGCAGATCAACTAATATTCTTCCTACGTTTGACGCCTATCCTGGAGTCCTGCGTCCGCAATTTTGAGCCTTTCGTTATATCCTGAATCTGCAATTCTAACCACTTTTTTCAGATCGTGAATCCGCAGTCTTCACGCAGCAGTTGGCGCGCACTCGAACAGCCCGATGGTGGGCAGCGTGGCGGTCGCCATGGCAACCGACCAGGGCTCCTCTTCAGATGACCTGAATCAGCATCTGGATCAGCATCTGGATGACACGGCGATGGGGCGTCTGGCGAAGACCCACTTCCGGCTGCCGGCCCCTCCCCAGTTCTCCCGGAAGGACATCCATCACCCGCTGCTCAAGGCCACTCCAGACGAAGAGAAACACGTCAGTGTGACGTCATCGAACCGCTACTTCCGGTTCTACTTTTACTCTCATGGCTCGTTAATCCCAATCTGGAGGCTTTAAGGGTATCGCACGCTGCGCTAAGCAATTTTACAATGCGATCTTTACTAATTGATGGGGAAATACCGTAATAATCCTTGGAAGTTAAGTCCTCACCAGACCGTCTGGAGTTTCCGGGCCGTAGAATGGCTGTGGCCATTTAACTGTAACGTGTAAAATCTCCACTCCGATCGCATCCGAATCTCAGCGTTAGCAAGCTCAAAAGTCAAACCGGTCTACGGTCGACTTCGGACAGTTCTAAGACCAGAACACAAAGCACCTAAACTCACAATCAGGCAAGTCTAATATCGCAGTTATGAAGGTCGAAGGTCAGAATCAGAGAGGAATCGCTTGTCACATACAAGCCGTACGTTCGCCTACATTTAATCTAGACTAATCGGTGATCGCTATGATTTCTCTTTCATTGTCGTAGGCGGCCTTGAGAATATGGAAAGTAATTCTCCGGTTCACTGGTGACGTCACCGATAACGGACAAAGCGCGACGATCACTCAGCAGCCGGTAGGTGGCGTGGCGAGACATTGCTTGGATTGCCAATGGCACCCAGGGCCGAGAGTGGTGTTCTTTAACGTCTACTTCTAGGAAGTGACGTGGATCTATCTTGTTGAGATCCATGAGATTTCTTCGACGTCATTCAAGATCACATGTATTCGTTACAACGGATCAATTAGACATAAAAAGAATGCTTGGTACAAATGTCCATTAAAGTTATCAGACACAAGATACTAAACCAAGATATATACCAAGATCAATTACCTTTTTCTTTGATATTTATTTCATTTGAGCTTTTGTATGATTGTACGAGAACATATTTTGCGATCCTCTGGTAACTTGTTTACCGGGGCATATAGTGTATGTTGCCATGGTTTCCTCCCGCAGCACACTGGCAGCGTCATGTCGAGATTGACCAAAGAGCTGGGTCTGGACTCTCGCTTGGAGCAGGCCAAGCCACATCCTGACATGGTCAGCCCAGGCACGGTACGTGGCTCCGCCAAGCATACACATTAATTGGTTGTCCTTTCTGTCAGCATGTGGTTCCTTATTACCGCCCAGGGAATGATATATTGATAAGCGGGTATCGCGGCTTATCCTCAATAAAAGTGTGGTTGTGTGTGTGTGTGTGGGGGGGGGGGGGACTTCGAGACCGCGTGATTGCCTCACGCTTTGCAGCACACGATGGTGATTGGTTCATTTGAACTTATCGGACCGTATGTATAATATAACCTCTTTGCCCACATACGCGCTCAGCCAATATTTTATGAGTCGATATTTGTCACTTCAAGTTTCATTTTAGGCCCATTTTGTAACAACAGATGTGTGTGATTTATTGCAGTCTCGGAAAGGTACATTATCCTCTAGAAATGGTGAGCTAGATCTGCACACGTTACCCAACAAACCCAAAGGCGGGACGCTGAGACAACTGAAGGCGACCTTGACCTTGCGCCTGTTTAAGAACCGGGATCGTTCCATCCTGCACTCGCTGCCTCTGGAAGAGACTCTGGCGTCGCCACTGGAGGAAGTACAGTACATCATCGGATATGGAATCCTGAAGCCATGCTTAAGGTGGGTCTGATCTTAAATATGGATTCAAAAAGCCTTGCTTAAGGTGGGTCTGATACTTAAATATGGATTCAAAAAGCCATGCTTAAGGTGGGTCTGATACTTAAATATGGATTCAAAAAGCCATGCTTAAGGTGGGTCTGATACTTAAATATGGATTCAAAAAGCTATGCTTAAGGTGGGTTTGATCTTAAATGTGGAATCCTGAAGCCATGCTTAAGGTTGGTCTGATCTTAAATATGGAATTCTGAAGTCATGTTTACGGGTGGGTCTGATACTTAAATATGGAATCCTGAAGCCATGCTTAAGGGTGGGTCTGATCTTAAATATGGAATCCTGAAGCCATGCTTAAGGGTGGGTCTGATACTTCAATATGGAATCCTGAAGCCATGCTTAAGGGTGGGTCTGATACTTAAATATGGAATCCTGAAGCCATGTTTCAGGGTGGGTCTGATACTTAAATATGAAATCTTGAAGCCATGTTTAAGGTGGGTCAGATGCTTATATACGGGATCTTAAACCATGCTTAAGGTGATCCAGATGCTGAAATATGAAAACCTAAATCAATGTATAAGATGAGTCTGATACTAAAAATGTTATCCTGAGGCCATGTTTAAGGTGGGGTTTATACTGATGGTGGTGGTGGTGGGTGGGGGTCAAGGGTTCCTATGGGCCCCGCCGTGGCATCCCCCCCCCCCTCCCTCCTTCCTAATACGAAAACTAACGCTAGTCTTTCCGAGGAGGGACTTAAGATTCAACAGATACTGGCAAGTGAATATGTCCAATTTAAGAACTGAGTGGAAATGAACCCAAAAACAGTCCATGGTTACCCCACAATTTATAAAATTATACCCCTGTTGGTCCCATGTATAACTATATGTATATGTATAATTCAATCTCTGTGGACGCTGTCTTTGGTTGGCAGGGACGAGATTTACTGCCAGACGTGCAAACAGCTGGTGAAGAACCCGCACAAGACGGGGCTGGCGCGTGGCTGGATGCTGCTGGGTCTGGTCATCGCCAGCTTCCCGCCCTCAGACCAGGTAACATCTTTACACCCTCCCCCAGTCAGACCAGATTACAACGCCTCTACACCTTGTACGCCTATACACCCCCCCCCCCCCCCTTCTCTCAGAGCAGGTAACAACGTCTTTCCCCCTGGTACGCCTTTACACCCCGCCCTCTCAGAGCAGGTAGCAACGCCTTTACCCCCCCCCTCTTAGAGCAGGTAGCAACGCCTTTACACCCCCCCCCCTATTAGAGCAAGTAGCAACACCTTTACTGCTTGTACGCCTTTACACACACCCCTCTCAGCAGCAAAGCCTTTACTCCTTGTACGCCTTTACACCTTCCCCATCTCGGAGGTGGTAAATGTTGTCACGTGTGCATGACTCTGTACACCGCGGAAGTACAATAACGTGCACTGTCACCGGCAAGTTATGTATATATACAGCTGGAAAGGCAATGCGCAGCGCAGACCATGTGCGGAACTGTTGAATCTGTGATGAACCAGAATCCAACATACGTTAAATTATATGTGTTCATTTGAAGCCACTTCATTGCATGTTGTATCTGCATACAGTGCGTCCGAGTTGCCATGGTACAAGACTACGTCGCGACGGTAGACGAGAAACTTTCGTCTTGACTTCTGATTGGCCTATGCATACTTCTAACTCAACAAACTCAGTTGATAGTGGGTCACTAGCCCAGTGAACTTGACCCTTCTGACAACAAGCTGATAGGCAGAAGGGTCAAGCAATACACATGGTTAAAAAAGTAGTAATGCAGAACCAAGCTCACTTCGATGAATGACTGTCGATTACGACAACGAGCCTACCTCTCTAAATCGCATCGACCCGCTTCTTGACACATCACTTGGACCCTAGGATGCATTTATTTTAAAGTTTGCTCTCTATTACTTGCACATCAATTATATTTTCATCGGTTGTTTACGGCTTTCCTCTCTGACGCTTCAAATTTGACCAGGCAATAGAACCGACATCATCCGCCTGGCGGCGCCGCTAGTTGCGTCAAAAACGCACGCACGACTATAGACACACAACGAGAATTAGTGGCGCCGCCATACGGAAGCTGTCGGGTGTATTGCCTGATGTCAACAAACGAGCTGCGGCAACTGCCTAGAACAATTTGAAGCGGCACAGAGGGAAACCGTTAACGACCGACGAAAATATCACTGATGTGCAAGAAGTAGAGAGCAAACTTTAAAATGAATGCATCCTATGGTCCAAGTAATGTCTAAAGAAGAGGGTCGAGGCGATTAGGAGAGGTAGGTTCGTCGTCATAATCGACAATCATTTATCGAAGCGAGCTGGGTGATGCAATGCTACTTTTTTGACCATGTGTATGGCATGGCCCTTACACCCCCATTAGGGTTGAGGTCGTGAGGGTCATGCGTCAGGGCTAGTGGGTCACTAAAAGTACTGCATTAAGTAAGCTGTATATATAGATTAGCTATTTCTTGCAACATGGTGCGCCTTAGGTTTCCGTAGAGAACTCTGATATGTTTGTCTGAACAAACGGCGCGAGTGGAGGTGGGGATGGGGGTGGTGGGCGGTTGGTTTGTTGTATATTCGGACGCTTTGACCACTTTTTGTCATATCCCGTCAATGGGAGAAGGAAGGGAGGGTAGAGCAATGTCCCCGGGGGTAAAACCCTACTCTTTGTGAAGGAGAACATGGGTTCTTTATCCTGAGACCACACAGACATGGCCACAGTGGGGCTCGAACCACCGATCCACGTGCCGTTAGGCTCTCAGGTGACCAGGGCACTCAAGGCGAGCGCTCTAGCCTACTGAGCTATCGGGCCGGCTGGATGGTGGGCGGGGAGGGGGGTGGGTGGGAGGGGGTCGAGACAGACATTCACCATCAAGCGGACATCGGGACAACGAACTCCTGCTCCGATGTCATTGAACAGTCGCGATGGGTAGTGATTGCATTGTATGAGACCTTCAGGTCAAGGTCATTCACGCGCCACGCAGCATTGTACCCATAATAGGACGTAAAGGATGGGGATGGTATACAAAAACGTATAGAATTTAGCATTGGATGCGAGCTGAGGCCCTGTGTACCTCATCTCGTGTGGTAGAGCTTTGTTCACACCCCTAAGATGGGAATATATGTTATGAAGAAGCTATTATGCTTGGGTGTCTTATATGTTTTTGACAGTTTTTTAAACGCCAGCTGAAAGGCAGCTTTTTCTATTATAGCCTGTCCTTGCAAAATAAATGTGTGGGTAGGGCTATTACCCCGGGCTATTACACAATACATCATGAATGTGTTGAGACATACCATTGACCTTCACAGATACAAAGGGATGACGCCCACGTTGTATATAGCGGCCTCCGCCCCCAGTTGAGCGAGGCGGGGTACTTAATACATCGTTGTAGGCGGGGGGGGGGTCCGCGGTAAACCCCCTCCCCCCCCCCCCTTTTTCACCGCCATAATCCGCTCGGTGGGGGCGTTTTACCGCCAAGATCCGCTCGGTAAGGGCGTTTTACGGTCAAAATCCGCTCGGAAGGGGTATTTTTCGCGGAAACCCGCTCTATGAACGCACGTTTTCAGAGCCACCCCCCTCCCCCCAGGTCGCAAGTTTTACAATATCCGCTCTATAGGGGTATCTTTTTCATCACAACTGTCCGCTCCCTCAGGCATCAAGGGGCACCCGCGGAACCCCCCCCCCCCCACCAGATTCGTATAACAGTGCCCCCCCCCCCCCGGGTCTCCGCCCCCCGCCCCCCGCGCCCCGCCCCCTGTCCCCCATCTTCATCACCGTCCCCGCGTGAGTAGTTTCGACCATTTCCCTGGCAATAAGATGAGGGGCGCCTACGGTCGCTTAAACAATTAAATTTCCTTTAAAATGTGCAGCAATGTTCCTTAAAAAATGTGCTGTCACACTGACTACCCATCCGTTAACGCTGACGCACAACCAGGTAAAAATAGCCACAGCAAACAGTTCAGGGGTCGAGTCTGAAGATGCCTTTGCGGATGAATACACAACAGTGCATCATTAACAAAAACACTGAATGTTACCACAACAACCCCCGCATTTAACTGAATAGTGGCCTCATTTCAACATGTCTCTGCCACGTTAACGTGCTACGAAGGCCTTGGGGACTGAGTGTCGATAGCGAAGCGTGATTTCCGTGGGAGGGTTGTCGGTCCGCCTATGACGTATGCGTGACGTCATGTCCGGTGTTTGTTTGTTTGCCGGCGGGTCAGGAGACAGAATCCAGAGATGGGGGCGGGAAGAGGGACGTGGGGGTGGGGGGGGGGGGGGGTGAGCATTAAAAAAGTGGCCTAAACTTGGCGTATTTTGGCAGGGGTAGCGTAGGGGGCGTGTTTGTATGTGGGCGGGGCGGGGCGCGTCGTCTTTTAAGTCTCGGTACATACGGCCCAGTCAAGGAAACTGGTGGGAACTCAGTCATTGGACAATAAGTGACTTTGTACGACATGTTTATTTAATTACGGACCATGCTGTCATTACAACAGTTCATAAAAACTTTGTTACGTATGAAATTAATATTGCTAGTTCCGTTTCGTACATAAATCAACGTCAGCATTAGAACCGCTTTCCCGTGTAAAAATCAATGAAAATTGTAAGTAAACTGATCCGCCGTTGAAATAAAACTCAGTGTTTCGTGACATATTCGCTTTAGACCTAAATGTAAATCAAATAGGAATACATGCTATTCACGAGTAAAACAAACGCAGACGCGCGTATGAATCCAGCACCCAAAGTGAAGCGGGGTCAGTGCCCCAAAATGTCACACCGATACAAATAAAACTATAATCAAAACAGCTTCGCCACTGGAGCTACGGGATCTATGAGGATGATGCATGTCCTACGTCCAGATAAAACGTCCTCACATGCAAAGCTTGATCTCAGTGTGGATGAAAAGGGTCTTTGACTTCAGAAAGCGACTGCTGAGAAGAACATCTCGCTTCATAAACATCAGTTGGCCTTTCAGCGACTGACGGCTGCTGTTGTTGCTGGTCACTTGCCGGGCTTGCTCCAGTTTCTTGCAGGTGAAACGTACATTGTGCCCGTTGTGGCCATTTCGCTCTCCCGCGCGCGAGTTTTGGCAGACGACAGTGACGTCACAAGTGGCGCTGAAAGGGAACGGCATCACGTGATCGTACTGGCCGCTCTTCACGCGGAGATACAAAGAGCTGAAGACGTCGCCGTGCTGGGTAACATGGCCGCTTGGCTGGAGCAGGACGCTTACCTTGTAGCCCGGGTTACCCGTGTAGAAGGCAGGGCTGGCCAGGCTACATTGAAGGTCATCCGGCAGGGAGATCTTCCACATGAAACGCCCGTTGTGACTGGTGTGGTTCAGTCCCGCTAGGCGGCGTGTCTGTTCCTGCAGCAGACCGCTTTGATCCTCGATCAGACGCTGCTGCCGCTGGACTTGTTGCTGGATCTCCTGGCAGAGGTTGGCGGCGTCCGCTATGTGGCGCTGCTGCCTGACCAGCAGGTCATCCTGCTGGATTACTCTCAAGCCCAGCAGGGTCACGTGATGTCCCAAGGCGTCCTTGTGGTGGGCGGCCATGTCCTTGCGTCGCGTCTGGAAGAAGCAGCCGATGTTCTCGAAGCTGCAGTGGACGGTGGAGAGCGGGCAATCCCCGTGACAGGGATCAATATGGCGGCCGATGGTGGCCCGGAACATGTTGGTGTCGCCGCACAGCGAGCACGTAACCGGAAACTGGGCACACTCCAGCAGCTGGTGCTTGGTAAGGTCGGCGGCGATGATGTCCTCCTTGCAATGCTGGCAAGGCTCCAGTCGCCGCGGACACATGACCAAATGGGCCTCCAGCTGCCCCCTCCAGGGGCTGTCCCCGCAATCCCTGGGGCAGGGCAAGGGCACCATGGGGCAGATGGAGTCATGCTCCTTGAGGTGCCGCAGCTCTCCGGTCCACTCACAGCCATCCTCGTGCTGGTTGCACCGCGCGGTGAGGCACAGGACCTCTCTCATCACGGCGTTATCCTCGAAGACGTCTCGCTGCGTGTCGAACCAGGTGTTGTCGACGGGGCAGCGGGCGTAGCGGAGGCTCGAGTCGCAGCTCTGGTTGAGGCACGCCTTGCAGAAGCGGTGGCCGCACTTGGTCTGTACCGGATTCCGGAGCGCCACCAGACACACGGGACACGCGTACTTCTTGTCCAGCTCCGGAAGAAACGTGGCGTCATAGCCGTGCAGGGAGCTGGCGGCAGGGGTCACGTCGCTAGTGGAGGAGGGTCGCGACTGCTGCGGGGTGCGGGATTCCATGGCGCGAAGATATCTGGGCTGCAGCCAATTTGTCCTATAAAAAAAAATCGATGTGTGTCTTTGGGCATATCTAAAGCTAAAAAATCTTTTATCGATATGTGTATTTGGGCATATATGACATTAACGGAACGCGGTTTATATTAAGCATTGATAAAGAATATTATTACAACTGATACTTTCAATAAGTTATTATAAGTTAAAATAATAACATTTGAATTAAATATAATAGTGATTAATAGTAATCAAAAGTAATGTCAATAAAAATAGCAACTGTACAAATTATAAATAACCAATGTTATTAAAATTATAAAAGTTGCTAATTAAACTATAAAAGTTGTTAATTAGACTATAAAAGTTGTTAATTAGACTATACAAGTTGTTAATTAGACCATATAAATTGTTAATTAGACTATAAAAGTTGTTAATTAAACTATAAAAGTTGTTAATTAAACTATAACAGTTGTTAATTAAACTATAAAAGTTACTAATTATATTGTAAAAGTTGGTAGTTATAAATTATTATAAGGTAGCTATTTATAACTATGAAAGTTGCTATGTATAACTATAAAAGTTGCTACGTATAACTATGAAAGTTGCTATGTATAACTAAGATAGTTGCTATTTATAACTATAATAGTTGCTATTTATCCAACCGGGTTTATCGAATGTTCACCGCTATCGCCTGCACAAAAGTGGGTTGGTTGGTTTATGTGGGACGTTTGAATCTGTGTAGGTCGTAACGTGACAATGGGAAGGGTCAAGGAAGAGAGGAGCCATGTCTGCGATAGTAACCCCCAGCTCTTTGCGAAGAAAGACACGGGATATGTATCCTGCACAAACATAGCCAGACATTTGCACAGGTGAGATTCGAACCACGCACCGGTCGCTTGGACTGACCCAGCAGAGCACACTCGATAGTAGTCGAACACGCTAACTATTAGCCCAAGGGGTGACTAACGGAGAGAGGAATAGCCATACATGACCATTACAAGCAAGCTGTGTAAGGTCATACCAACAAGCGCACGTTTGCTGTGCAAAACGACGCATGACATCGCCACAAGCATAACAAGCATCCCTTCCGCTAACTCAAAATACTTAATAATAAGACAAAGTGATGTGAAATAAAAAGCTTGGAAAGGAATCGGAATTGTACAGTCTGTGCGTGACTTTAGCCTTTATAAGGCCTACCCCACATTAGAAATACGAATGAAGAAGATATTAAGTATTTTGAGTTAGCGGAAGGGATGCTTGTTATGCTTGTGGCGATGTCATGTGCCGTTTTGCACAGCAAAGGTGCGCTTGTTGGTATGACCTTACACAGCTCTCTGCTTGTAATGGTCATGTGTGGCTAAGAGAGGAACTGTATGCACAGGACACACACACTGCCATTGAATCATACATCTACTACCAAATAGTGAAGAAAACAGGCCGGTTTAATGAACTTAGTATACCTACCGATATGATCTGCAGACCGATGTTCTCGTCAACGAGGTCAAGAGTTGCCAACTGTACCCAGGTACCGAGCGGGTTGCTTGCAGCTGGTATTTCTCGTGTTCTCTGGGCACTGCTCGCTTTGAAAGTGAGGTCAGTGGGGGGGAGCGGTCAGTTGTTATAGGCGAGGCAGCGGCGATACACGCCGTACCCGCATCCTGGTGCAACGGTCAGGCCGACAAAACCCTTTGTTTTCTCACACCTGTTGCTGCGCTGTGTGAGCCGGTGCCACGGGTGTCAAACAAACCCCCCTCGTTTAGCTGTGAAGTGTTAGTGAAATATACAACAACAGCGGATTAGTCTGAAAGAAGCTAATCACTACCAGAGAGCTTTGCTTCACTGACCACAGTTGTGTTATTGTTGTTCAAAAGCCAAGCTAATTAACAAATAGGGATTAGGGATTTTGCTTTGATTGAAAGCCTTTATGATTTCAATTTATAAAAGCCGCTCGTGACGTAATTCTGTTGTTCTAACTATAACATGTTCAAATGTGTTGGCACAGAAACAAAAAAAAACGTTGTATTAGCTGTCGCACAATCGAATATTGTGGAAATGTTGGTCTTGAGCAATGTATGAGCTATTCTGATGGAAATATTAAGCTTACATGGTAGAGGAAAAACCACCAAATTATGACTTGAGTAGGAGCCTCACGCATACAAATGAGCTGGTGATGTCGATTTCATTGTTCATGACGAAGGAAGATAAATCTTTAAAGTTACCATTTAATTCCACAAATAACAATCAAACCGGCGGGGCCAACGGAACTGCATATTCCGATTAATCTTGGGATAAGATTCCGATTGATGATTTTTCTTCAAAAGTAACTACCACGGGGAAGAACACATATTTCAGGCTAAGTAGGAGTGGTTGCCTTTCGGGAATTGAAACGAACAGGCATGCGATGATACGATCAGCTCCGCCGACTGAGCTGGCCGGACGTCATACTCACTGCCGGCTTTCTGAACCCCACGGATGAATCGCTTGTTTGCAAATTCTGCCGCTAGATGGCGACACCGCATGGTGGGCGTATGGGCAGATCCTCAGACTCACTCTGCGAATTCGTTTTGAGCCAGCGAAGCCGTGCCGGAGCAACACGCAGCGGTATCTTAAATGAATAGTTGTCATGCACCAAGTGCAGAAATATCCCTATCTTCGAAGATTAAATTTAACATTAACATTAATGAATACATTTTACACTAGACTTTATACCCAAATTAGATTTCAGCATTTTCTTTACCTTATAGAGCCGGCTAACATACTCGGCTTGACTAAAATTAGCGGGAAACGAATTCACAGAGGCTCCGCTGAGCGAAATCAATATATGGCACTACAAAATGGATTGATGATACCACTGTAATGTGGAGTGACAAGCAGAGACAGTACTTCGTAAAGAGTAGGGGGTTACCCCCGGGGACATGGCTCCACTCTCCCTTCTTTCTCCCATTGACGCGATATGACCAAAAGTGGTTAAAGCGTCCTGAATAACCAACCAACCAGTACTGCCGGTGTCAGAGTGCGCCTGCTTCTGTACGCCAAATTTGTGCGGCCCCCCGCTCGTCTGATGTTTACCTCTCGTTTATACCATGGTGATGACGTCACTCTATTGTCTGTGTGGTGAACACAATGGGCAATGGACAAACTTTCCACGAACCGAATGGCAACGGACAAAGTGCAAACAGATAAATGCCAACGGACACTATGGGTGAGTTCGGGTGTGCGAGCGGAGTTGTCGGACTCCGCGGAGTGCATAACCGAACGCGGAGATTGTGGTCCGATCGGGCGGTCACGTGGTATATTTTACCCCCAGACCTTACTCTCCACCCAGAGGAGGATCACGAGGATTTCCAACATGGCGTTCAGGCCGCACAATATCTTTAATATATATATAGTAGTATTGCAACCTGCAAAAAATCCGTAAATAATATTATAACAACGAAAATAAGATAATGAACACAATACGTCTCCGGACGATACGTCCTTTGGCCGATACGTCCTTTGGCCGATACGTCCTTTGGCCGATACGTCCTTTGGCCGATACGTCCTTTGGTCGATATGTCCTTTGATCTATACATCCTTTGATCGATACGTCCTTTGGCCGATACGTCCTTTGGCCGATACGTCCTTTGGCCGATACGTCCTATGGCCGATACGTCCTTTGGTCGATACGTCCTTTGGTCTATACGTCCTTTGGTCGATATGTCCTTTGATCTATACATCCTTTGATCGATACATCCTTTGGCCGATACATCCTTAGGTCGATACGTCCTTTGGCCGATACGTCCTTTGGCCGATACGTCCTTTGGCCGATACGTCCTATGGCCGATACGTCCTTTAGTCGATATGTCCTTTGATCTATACATCCTTTGATCGATACATCCTTTGGCCGATACATCCTATGGCCGATACGTCCTTTGGCCGATACGTCCTTTGGCCGATACGTCCTTTGGCCGATACGTCCTTTGGTCGATATGTCCTTTGATCTATACATCCTTTGATCGATACATCCTTTGGTCGATACGTCCTTTGGTCGATACATCCTTTGGTCGATACGTCCTTTGGTCGATACGTCCTTTGGTCTATACTTCATTTGGTCGATGTGACCTTTGGTCTATACGTCCTTTGGTCGATACGTCCTTTGGTCGATACGTCCTTTGGCCGATACGTCCTTTGGTCTATACGTCCTTTGGTCGATACGTCCTTTGGTCGATACGTCCTTTGGCCGATACGTTCTTTGGTCTATACGTCCCTTGGTCGATACGTCCTTTGGTCGATACGTCCTTGGGCCGATACGTCCTTTGGCCGATACGTCCTTTGGCCGATACGTCCTATGGCCGATACGTCCTTTGGTCGATACGTCCTTTGGTCTATACGTCCTTTGGTCGATACGTCCTTTGGCCGATACGTCCTTTGGTCGATACGTCCTTTGGTCGATACGTCCTTTGGTCTATACGTCCTTTGGTCCATGCGTCCTTTGGTCTATGCGTCCTTTGATCTATACGTCCTTTGGTCTATACGTTCTTTAGTCGATACGTCCTTTGGTCGATACGTCCTTTGGTCTATACGTCCTTTGGTGGATACGTCCTTTGGTGGATACGTTCTTTGATGGATACGTCCTTTGGTCGATACGTCCTTTGGTCGATACGTCCTTTGGTCGATACGTCCTTTGGTCGATACGTCCTTTGGCCGATATGTCCTTTGGCCGATACGTCCTTTAAACATTGATGTGTCTAAGTATATGTGTCCGATTCAAGTGCACATATTTATGTAGGTGACTATATCTGCTGTAGGCAGACATATGTGCTTCAAGCTAGTAGATCAATGTGCGTTGCTTAATTGAATAATGTGATTCTAACATGTGAGTCTGGCTTTGTTCGGGCTGATTATGAAATGTTTCTTTCCCACCAGATAGTGGACGCCATCACAGAATTTGTGGCCGCGGGTCCCTCACTCTACTGCACCTCCCTCAAACGTATTCTGGCGCGGTCGCTACGCAACGGACCGCGGTACCAACCACCGGCTTCCATCGAATTTGAGGTGAGGCGCCAGATTTAGCTTGGCAGGCGGCTCATTTGTGTTGTGGTGGCATACACACAGTGACAATGCTCTCCATACTGTAGACGCAGCTGAAATAGCAATATGTCGACAATGTGTGTATCTATTTGTTGTTTTATGCTATATTATATTTTTATTGTGTGGTGCTTTTATAGTTGAGGCTGGAGGTTTCAGGTTTAGTATGTTTTTACCCTTTGTTATCTTAGTATGTTATGTTATATATTTAATGTACGTTGTTTTTAAATGTCAGGTTACATAATATATCCTTGCAGTATCCAACTCGGTTATGTTGCATGAATAAATTGGCATGCACAGCTTTCGCCAAAAAGTATTCAAACTTTTTGTATTTTCACATATCTTCGCTTCTTTACTGGGTAAGCGCAATGCGTGTGTCTTATGACGTTACTAAGAAACAAACGTTTTCATGTTTGTACATGAAAACGTCAGGTCTGTTTTATTTACAACCCAAACTCGCAGTTTACCAACTTGAAGGTACATGAAGGCTTAATGAGGTACCAATATAACCTAGGGTCTTAGTGAGCAATGATGTATCCGTTATTTTTACCAGATGGCGCTTCAGCGGAAAAGTTTGGAGATTCAGGTGACGATGATGGACGGAACGGTGCAAACGGTCATCATAGATGGCGCCACCTCGTCACGTGACATGTGTACGAAGCTGTCCGAATTGGTCGGCGTGCGACAGAAATTTGGCTTCTCTCTGTACATAGCGATGGTGGATAAGGTGCGTATGTGTACATTCCTGGATAAATTCCTGCTGATCTCTATTTCTCTCTGAGGCTGTCACGGTAGCTCAGTGGGCTAGAGCACTCGCATTGAGTGTTCTGGTCACCTGAGAGTCCAACGGCACGTGGATCGGTGGTTCGAGCTCCGCTGTGGCCATGTCTGTGTGGTCGCAGGATAAATATCCCATGTCCTTCTTCTCAAAGAGTAGGGTGTTACCCCCGGGGACATGGATCCACTCTCTCTTCCTTTTCCCATTGACGCAATATGACCAAAATTCGTTAAAGCGTCCTGAATATACAAGTCACGTGGCACAGACAACGCCATCGAACCTGCGAGCACATTTCATGAACACCTTTTTAAAAAATAGGAAGTAGCTCGTCAATGTTTTCAATTTACTGCAAAAGCTGTTATATGTCAATGCTCTGGGTTTTTTCTGTGATATACTTTATTTCAAAGAAGATGTATGGTGCAAGTATATGAATGAGAACCACGTGTCTACTCGCAGTGGTTCAGTGGGAAGAGCTCGCGGACATACCATGTGTCAAATTCCTATTTGTATAATCTTCTCTCTCTTCTTCAATCTCATGCCAGTGTCACGCTCGTTTTATTGGCTGTCATCTGTCTTGCAACCGCTTTAACATCACTACACGTAATGCACCCTCGGCATACCCTCTCTATTCCATATATTATGATATTAAGAATATTATTCGAAATTTACCGACCAGTAAAAAATCTCGCCAGGTGGCGTCCCTGGGCAGTGGAAGCGATCACGTGATGGATGCAATCTCCCAGTGCGAACACATCTTCTACGACCAACACGGCACGCGCGGGAACGCACCCTGGCGGCTGTTTTTCCGGAAGGAGTTGTTCAGCCCGTGGGACGCCATCACGGGAGATATGATCGCCATCAGTCTGGTGTACGCTCAGATCACCAGGGGCGTCCTCCTGGGAGAATACATCTGCGAATCGGTAACTATGACGTCATTTCCGGTGACACGTACTGCGTTGCGTTTTCTCCTCACACAGGGCCGGTATTAATAAAAATGTATTAATAAAAATTAATAAAAAAAAAAAGTCACGTATGAAAAGAGCCTTTTCTTTCTAACCATTCATTATTTTTGCCGGGAAAACGTTTTCAAAATATTATACTTAGAGTTAAGTAGAATTGCTCGACGTATGGTGAAGTATTGGACCTTTGTAGAGTATGGGCAATGTTTTGCTTCAACGGAGGTTATTTTCATCTTGGCATTCCATCAATAATTGCTTAGATTACTCTAGACCATCTTTGATTCCATTGATAATATGGTTTATACGCACTATTTCTATTGGGGCGTTACCCACACGTGTGTTTTGTGTCATGACGACAGGACCAGGAGCTGGCCACCCTGGCTGCCCGGCAGTACTACATAGAGTACGGGGAGGAGGTGAACGACGAGGGCCTCCAGGTGTGTCTGCCCGCCTTCATCCCCGCCGACCGCCGGCCAGACGACGAGGCTCACAAAGGCTGGAGGAAGTCCATTATGAAGAGCTACCAGCGGATGTTCGGCAAGGTAAGGGGGCAGCAGGCGCCCTCCCCCACCCCCTCCTACTCCTCGTCATCTTTCTCTTATACCTTCATCACCCTCCTCCCCTCCTACTCCTCGTCATCCTTCTCATATACCTTCATCACCCCCCTCCCCTCCTACTCCTCGTCATCCTTCTCATCTACCTTCATCACCCCCTCCCCCTCCTACTCCTCGTCTTCTTTCTCATCTACCTTCATCACCCGCTCCTACTCCTCGTCATCCTTCTCATCTACCTTCACCACCCCCTCCTCCTCCTACTCCTCGTCATCCTTCTCATCTACCTTCATCACCCCCTCCCCCTCCTACTCCTCGTCATTCTTCTCATCTACCTTCATCACCCGCTCCTACTCCTCGTCACCCTTCTCATCTACCTTCATCACCCCCTCCTCCTACTCCTTGTCATCCTTCTCATCTACCTTCATCACCCCCTCCCCCTCCTACTCCTCGTCTTCTTTCTCATCTACCTTCATCACCCGCTCCTACTCCTCGTCATCCTTCTCATCTACCTTCATCACCCCCTCCTCCTCCTACTCCTTGTCATCCTTCTCATCTACCTTCATCTCCCCCTCCTCCCCTCCTACTCCTCGTCATCCTTCTCATCTACCTTCATCACCCCCTCCTACTCCTCGTCATCCTTCTCATCTACCTTCATCACCCCCTCCCCCTCCTACTCCTCGTCATCCTTCTCATCTACTTTCATCACCCCTCCTACTCCTCGTCACCCTTCTCATCTACCTTCATCATCCCCTCCCCCTCCTACTCCTCGTCTTCTTTCTCATCTACCTTCATCACCCCCTCCTACTCCTCGTCATCCTTCTCATCTACCTTCATCACCCCCTCCTCCTCCTACTCCTCGTCATCCTTCTCATCTACCTTCATCACCCCCTCCCCCTCCTACTCCTCATCATCCTTCTCATCTACTTTCATCACCCCTCCTAATCCTTGTCATCCTTCTCATCTATCTTCATCACCCCCTCCCCCTCCTACTCCTCGTCTTCTTTCTCATCTACCTTCATCACCCCCTCCTACTCCTCGTCATCCTTCTCATCTACCTTCATCACCCCCCTCCTCCTCCTACTCCTCGTCATCCTTCTCATCTACCTTCATCACCCCCTCCCCCTCCTACTCCTCGTCATCCTTCTCATCTACTTTCATCACCCCTCCTCCTCCTTGTCATCCTTCTCATCTACCTTCATCTCCCCCTCCTCCCCTCCTACTCCTCGTCATGCTTCTCATCTACCTTCATCACCCCCTCCTCATACTCCTCCTCATCTACCTTCATCACCCCCCTCCTCCTTCTACTCCTCGTCATCCTTCTCATCTACCTTGATCACCCCCTCCTCATACTCCTCATCATCCTTCTCATCTACCTTCATCACCCCCTCCTCATACTCCTCGTCATCCTTCTCATCTACCTTCATCACCTCCTCCCCCTCCTACTCCTTGTCATCCTTTTCATCTCCCTTCATCACACCCTCCTCCTCCTACTCCTCGTCATCCTTTTCATCTCCCTTCATCACCCCCTCCTCCTCGTCATCCTTCTCATCTACCTTCATCACCCCCCTCCTCCTCCTACTCCTCGTCATCCTTCTCATCTACCTTCATCACCCCCTCCTCCTCCTACTCCTCGTCATCCTTCTCATCTACCTTCATCACCCCCTCCTCCTCCTACTCCTCGTCATCCTTCTCATCTACCTTCAATCACTCCCCTCCTCCTCCTACTCCTCGTCATCCTTCTCATCTACCTTCATCACCCCCTCCTCTTCCTACTCCTCGTCATCCTTCTCATCTACCTTCATCACCCCCTCCCCCTCCTAGTCCTCGTCATCCTGCTCATCTACCTTCATCACCCCCCTCCTCCTCCTACTCCTCGTCATCCTTCTCATCTACCTTCATCACCTCCTCCTCCTCCTACTCCTCGTCATCCTTCTCATCTACTTTCATCACCCCTCCTACTCCTCGTCACCCTTCTCATCTACCTTCATCACCCCCTCCTCCTCCTACTCCTCTTCATCCTTCTCATCTACCTTCACCCCCTCCTCCTCCTACTCCTCGTCATCCTTCTCATCTACCTTCATCACCTCCTCCTCCTCCTACTCCTCGTCATCCTTCTCATCTACTTTCATCACCCCTCCTACTCCTCGTCACCCTTCTCATCTACCTTCATCACCCCCTCCTCCTCCTACTCCTCTTCGTCCTTCTCATCGACCTTCACCCCCTTCTCCTCCTACTCCTCGTCATCCTTCTCATCTACCGTCATCACCTCCTCCACCTCCTACTCCTCGTCATCCTTCTCATCTACCTTCATCACCCCCCTCCCCTCCTACTCCTCGTCATCCTTCTCATCTACCTTCATCACCCCCTCCTCCTCCTACTCCTCTTCGTCCTTCTCATCGACCTTCACCCCCTTCTCCTCCTACTCCTCGTCATCCTTCTCATCTACCGTCATCACCTCCTCCTCCTCCTACTCCTCGTCATCCTTCTCATCTACCTTCATCACCCCCCTCCCCTCCTACTCCTCGTCATCCTTCTCATCTACCTTCATCACCCCCTCCTCCTCCTACTCCTCTTCGTCCTTCTCATCGACCTTCACCCCCTTCTCCTCCTACTCCTCGTCATCCTTCTCATCTACCGTCATCACCTCCTCCTCCTCCTACTCCTCGTCATCCTTCTCATCTACATTCATCACCCCCCTCCCCTCCTACTCCTCGTCATCCTTCTCATCTACCTTCATCACCCCCTCCTCCTCCTACTCCTCTTCGTCCTTCTCATCGACCTTCACCCCCTTCTCCTCCTACTCCTCGTCACCCTTCTCATCTACCTTCATCACCCCCTCCTCCTCCTACTCCTCTTCGTCCTTCTCATCGACCTTCACCCCCTTCTCCTCCTACTCCTCGTCATCCTTCTCATCTACCGTCATCACCTCCTCCTCCTCCTACTCCTCGTCATCCTTCTCATCTACCTTCATCACCCCCTCCTCCTCCTACTCCTCTTCGTCCTTCTCATCGACCTTCACCCCCTTCTCCTCCTACTCCTCGTCACCCTTCTCATCTACCTTCATCACCCCCTCCTCCTCCTACTCCTCTTCGTCCTTCTCATCGACCTTCACCCCCTTCTCCTCCTACTCCTCGTCATCCTTCTCATCTACCGTCATCACCTCCTCCTCCTCCTACTCCTCGTCATCCTTCTCATCTACCTTCACCCCCTCCTCCTCCCACTCCTCTTCATCCTTCTCATCTACCTTCATCACCCCCTCTTCCTCCTACTCCTCTTCGTCCTTCTCATCGACCTTCACCCCCTTCTCCTCCTACTCCTCGTCATCCTTCTCATCTACCGTCATCACCTCCTCCTCCTCCTACTCCTCGTCATCCTTCTCATCTACCTTCATCACCCCCTCCTCCTCCTACTCCTCTTCGTCCTTCTCATCGACCTTCACCCCCTTCTCCTCCTACTCCTCGTCACCCTTCTCATCTACCTTCATCACCCCCTCCTCCTCCTACTCCTCTTCGTCCTTCTCATCGACCTTCACCCCCTTCTCCTCCTACTCCTCGTCATCCTTCTCATCTACCGTCATCACCTCCTCCTCCTCCTACTCCTCGTCACCCTTCTCATCTACCTTCACCCCCTCCTCCTCCTACTCCTCGTCACCCTTCTCATCTACCTTCATCACCCCCTCCTCCTCCTACTCCTCTTCATCCTTCTCATCTACCTTCACCTCCTCCTACTCCTCGTCATCCTTCTCATCTACCTTCATCACCTCCTCCTCCTCCTACTCCTCGTCACCCTTCTCATCTACCTTCATCACCCCCTCCTCATCCTACTCCTCGTCATCCTTCTCATCTACCTTCACCCCCTCCTCCTCCTATTCCTCGTCATCCTTCTCATCTACCTTCATCACCTCCTCCTCCTCCTACTCCTCGTCACCCTTCTCATCTACCTTCATCACCCCCTCCTCATCCTACTCCTCGTCATCCTTCTCATCTACCTTCACCCCCTCCTCCTCCTACTCCTCGTCATCCTTCTCATCTACAGTCATCACCTCCTCCTCCTCCTACTCCTCGTCACCCTTCTCATCTACCTTCATCACCCCCTCCTCATCCTACTCCTCGTCATCCTTCTCATCTACCTTCACCCCCTCCTCCTCCTACTCCTCGTCATCCTTCTCATCTACCTTCATCACCTCCTCCTCCTCCTACTCCTCTTCACCCTTCTCATCTACCTTCATCACCCCCTCCTCATCCTACTCCTCGTCATCCTTCTCATCTACCTTCACCCCCTCCTCCTCCTACTCCTCGTCATCCTTCTCATCTACCTTCATCACCTCCTCCTCCTCCTACTCCTCGTCACCCTTCTCATCTACCTTCATCACCCCCTCCTCATCCTACTCCTCGTCATCCTTCTCATCTACCTTCACCCCCTCCTCCTCCTACTCCTCGTCATCCTTCTCATCTACCGTCATCACCTCCTCCTCCTCCTACTCCTCGTCACCCTTCTCATCTACCTTCATCACCCCCTCCTCATCCTACTCCTCGTCATCCTTCTCATCTACTTTCACCCCCTCCTCTTCCTACTCCTCTTCATCCTTCTCATCTACCTTCATCACCCCCTCCTCCTCCCACTCCTCGTCATCCTTCTCATCTACCTTCATCACCTCCTCCTCCTCCTACTCCTCGTCACCCTTCTCATCTACCTTCATCACCCCCTCCTCCTCCTACTCCTCGTCATCCTTCTCATCTACCTTCATCACCCCCTCCTCCTCCTACTCCTCGTCATCCTTCTCATCTACCTTCACCCCCTCCTCCTCCTACTCCTCTTCATCCTTCTCATCTACCTTCACCCCCTCCTCCTCCTACTCCTCGTCATCCTTCTCATCTACCGTCATCACCTCCTCCTCCTCCTACTCCTCGTCACCCTTCTCATCTACCTTCATCACCCCCTCCTCATCCTACTCCTCGTCATCCTTCTCATCTACCTTCACCCCCTCCTCCTCCTACTCCTCGTCATCCTTCTCATCTACCTTCATCACCCCTTCCTCCTCCTACTCCTCTTCATCCTTCTCATCTACCTTCACCCCCTCCTCCTCCTACTCCTCGTCATCCTTCTCATCTACCTTCATCACCCCCTCCTCCTCCTACTCCTCGTCATCCTTCTCATCTACTTTCATCACCCCTCCTACTCCTCGTCACCCTTCTCATCTACCTTCATCACCCCCTCCTCCTCCTACTCCTCTTCATCCTTCTCATCTACCTTCACCCCCTCTTCCTCCTACTCCTCGTCACCCTCCTCATCTACCTTCATCACCCCCTCCTCCTCCTACTCCTCTTCATCCTTCTCATCTACCTTCACCCCCTCCTCCTCCTACTCCTCGTCACCCTTCTCATCTACCTTCATCACCCCCTCCTCTTCCTACTCCTCGTCATCCTTCTCATCTACCTACATCACCCCCTCCTCCTCCTACTCCTCGTCATCCTTCTCATCTACCTTCACCCCCTCCTCCTCCTACTCCTCGTCACCCTTCTCATCTACCTTCATCACCCCCTCCTCTTCCTACTCCTCGTCATCCTTCTCATCTACCTTCATCACCCCCTCCTCCTCCTACTCCTCTTCATCCTTCTCATCTACCTTCACCCCCTCCTCATCCTACTCCTCGTCACCCTTCTCATCTACCTTCATCACCCCCTCCTCCTCCTACTCCTCTTCATCCTTCTCATCTACCTTCACCCCCTCCTCATCCTACTCCTCGTCACCCTTCTCATCTACCTTCATCACCCCCTCCTCCTACTCCTCTTCATCCTTCTCATCTACCTTCACCCCCTCCTCCTCCTACTCCTCGTCATCCTTCTCATCTACCGTCATCACCTCCTCCTCCTCCTACTCCTCGTCATCCTTCTCATCTACTTTCATCACCCCTCCTACTCCTCGTCACCCTTCTCATCTACCTTCATCACCCCCTCCTCCTCCTACTCCTCTTCATCCTTCTCATCTACCTTCACCTCCTCCTCCTCCTACTCCTCGTCATCCTTCTCATCTACCTTCATCACCCCCTCCTCCTCCTACTCCTCGTCATCCTTCTCATCTACTTTCATCACCCCTCCTACTCCTCGTCACCCTTCTCATCTACCTTCATCACCCCCTCCTCCTCCTACTCCTCTTCATCCTTCTCATCTACCTTCACCCCCTCCCCCTCCTAGTCCTCGTCATCCTTCTCATCTACCTTCATCACCCCCTCCCCCTCCTAGTCCTCGTCATCCTTCTCATCTACCTTCATCACCCCCTCCTCATCCTACTCCTCGTCACCCTTCTCATCTACCTTCATCACCCCCTCCTCCTCCTACTCCTCTTCATCCTTCTCATCTACCTTCATCACCCCCTCCTCCTCCTACTCCTCGTCATCCTTCTCATCTACTTTCATCACCCCTCCTACTCCTCGTCACCCTTCTCATCTACCTTCATCACCTCCTCCTACTCCTCGTCATCCTTCTCATCTACTTTCATCACCCCTCCTACTCCTCGTCACCCTTCTCATCTACCTTCATCACCCCCTCCTCCTCCTACTCCTCTTCATCCTTCTCATCTACCTTCACCCCCTCCTCCTCCTACTCCTCGTCATCCTTCTCATCTACCTTCATCACCCCCTCCTCCTCCTACTCCTCGTCATCCTTCTCATCTACTTTCATCACCCCTCCTACTCCTCGTCACCCTTCTCATCTACCTTCATCACCCCCTCCTCCTCCTACTCCTCTTCATCCTTCTCATCTACCTTCACCCCCTCCTCCTCCTACTCCTCGTCATCCTTCTCATCTACCGTCATCACCTCCTCCTCCTCCTACTCCTCGTCATCCTTCTCATCTACCTTCGTCACCCCCCTCCCCCTCCTAGTCCTCGTCATCCTTCTCATCTACCTTCATCACCCCCTCCCCCTCCTAGTCCTCGTCATCCTTCTCATCTACCTTCATCACCCCCTCCTCATCCTACTCCTCGTCACCCTTCTCATCTACCTTCATCACCCCCTCCTCCTCCTACTCCTCTTCATCCTTCTCATCTACCTTCACCCCCTCCTCCTCCTACTCCTCGTCATCCTTCTCATCTACCTTCATCATCTCCTCCTCCTCCTACTCCTCTTCATCCTTCTCATCTACCTTCACCCCCTCCTCCTCCTACTCCTCGTCATCCTTCTCATCTACCTTCATCACCCCCTCCTCCTCCTACTCCTCGTCATCCTTCTCATCTACTTTCATCACCCCTCCTACTCCTCGTCACCCTTCTCATCTACCTTCATCACCCCCTCCTCCTCCTACTCCTCGTCATCCTTCTCATCTACCTTCATCACCCCCTCCCCCTCCTACTCCTCGTCACCCTTCTCATCTACCTTCATCACCCCCTACTCCTCCTACTCCTCTTCATCCTTCTCATCTACCTTCACCCCCTCCTCCTCCTACTCCTCGTCACCCTTCTCATCTAACTTCATCACCCCTCCTACTCCTCGTCACCCTTCTCATCTAACTTCATCACCCCCTCCTCCTCCTACTCCTCTTCATCCTTCTCATCTACCTTCACCCCCTCCTCCTCCTACTCCTCGTCATCCTTCTCATCTACCGTCATCACCTCCTCCTCCTCCTACTCCTCGTCATCCTTCTCATCTACCTTCATCACCCCCCTCCCCTCCTACTCCTCGTCATCCTTCTCATCTACTTTCATCACCCCTCCTCCTCCTACTCCTCGTCACCCTTCTCATCTACCTTCATCACCCCCTCCTCCTCCTACTCCTCGTCACCCTTCTCATCTAACTTCATCACCCCCTCCTCCTCCTACTCCTCTTCATCCTTCTCATCTACCTTCACGCCCTCCTCATCCTACTCCTTGTCATCCTTCTCATCTACCTTCATCACCCCATCCTCCTCCTACTCCTCGTCATCCTTCTCATCTACTTTCATCACCCCTCCTACTCCTCGTCACCCTTCTCATCTACCTTCATCACCCCCTCCTCCTCCTACTCCTCTTCATCCTTCTCATCTACCTTCACCCCCTCCTCCTCCTACTCCTCGTCATCCTTCTCATCTACCTTCGTCACCTCGTCCTCCTCCTACTCCTCGTCATCCTTCTCATCTACTTTCATCACCCCTCCTACTCCTCGTCACCCTTCTCATCTACCTTCATCACCCCCTCCTCCTCCTACTCCTCTTCGTCCTTCTCATCTACCTTCACCCCCTCCTCCTCCTACTCCTCGTCATCCTTCTCATCTACCGTCATCACCCCCTCCTCCTCCTACTCCTCGTCATCCTTCTCATCTACCTTCATCACCCCCTCCTCCTCCTACTCCTCGTCATCCTTCTCATCTACTTTCATCACCCCTCCTACTCCTCGTCACCCTTCTCATCTACCTTCATCACCTCCTCCTCCTCCTACTCCTCGTCATCCTTCTCATCTACTTTCATCACCCCTCCTACTCCTCGTCACCCTTCTCATCTACCTTCATCACCCCCTCCTCCTCCTACTCCTCTTCATCCTTCTCATCTACCTTCACCCCCTCCTCCTCCTACTCCTCGTCATCCTTCTCATCTACCTTCATCACCCCCTCCTCCTCCTACTCCTCGTCATCCTTCTCATCTACTTTCATCACCCCTCCTACTCTTCGTCACCCTTCTCATCTACCTTCATCACCCCCTCCTCCTCCTACTCCTCTTCATCCTTCTCATCTACCTTCACCCCCTCCTCCTCCTACTCCTCGTCATCCTTCTCATCTACCGTCATCACCTCCTCCTCCTCCTACTCCTCGTCATCCTTCTCATCTACCTTCATCACCCCCCTCCCCCTCCTAGTCCTCGTCATCCTTCTCATCTACCTTCATCACCCCCTCCCCCTCCTAGTCCTCGTCATCCTTCTCATCTACCTTCATCACCCCCTCCTCATCCTACTCCTCGTCACCCTTCTCATCTACCTTCATCACCCCCTCCTCCTCCTACTCCTCTTCATCCTTCTCATCTACCTTCACCCCCTCCTCCTCCTACTCCTCGTCATCCTTCTCATCTACCTTCATCATCCCCTCCTCCTCCTACTCCTCTTCATCCTTCTCATCTACCTTCACCCCCTCCTCCTCCTACTCCTCGTCATCCTTCTCATCTACCTTCATCACCCCCTCCTCCTCCTACTCCTCGTCATCCTTCTGATCTACTTTCATCACCCCTACTACTCCTCGTCACCCTTCTCATCTACCTTCATCACCCCCTCCTCCTCCTACTCCTCGTCATCCTTCTCATATACCTTCATCACCCCCTCCCCCTCCTACTCCTCGTCACCCTTCTCATCTACCTTCATCACCCCCTCCTCCTCCTACTCCTCTTCATCCTTCTCATCTACCTTCACCCCCTCCTCCTCCTACTCCTCGTCACCCTTCTCATCTAACTTCATCACCCCTCCTACTCCTCGTCACCCTTCTCATCTAACTTGATCACCCCCTCCTCCTCCTACTCCTCTTCATCCTTCTCATCTACCTTCACCCCCTCCTCCTCCTACTCCTCGTCATCCTTCTCATCTACCGTCATCACCTCCTCCTCCTCCTACTCCTCGTCATCCTTCTCATCTACCTTCATCACCCCCCTCCCCTCCTACTCCTCGTCATCCTTCTCATCTACTTTCATCACCCCTCCTCCTCCTACTCCTCGTCACCCTTCTCATCTACCTTCATCACCCCCTCCTCCTCCTACTCCTCGTCACCCTTCTCATCTAACTTCATCACCCCCTCCTCCTCCTACTCCTCTTCATCCTTCTCATCTACCTTCACCCCCTCCTCATCCTACTCCTTGTCATCCTTCTCATCTACCTTCATCACCCCCTCCTCCTCCTACTCCTCGTCATCCTTCTCATCTACTTTCATCACCCCTCCTACTCCTCGTCACCCTTCTCATCTACCTTCATCACCCCCTCCTCCTCCTACTCCTCTTCATCCTTCTCATCTACCTTCACCCCCTCCTCCTCCTACTCCTCGTCATCCTTCTCATCTACCTTCATCACCTCGTCCTCCTCCTACTCCTCGTCATCCTTCTCATCTACTTTCATCACCC
Source organism: Arenicola marina (assembly GCA_964019135.1). Taxonomy (NCBI): domain Eukaryota; kingdom Metazoa; phylum Annelida; class Polychaeta; family Arenicolidae; genus Arenicola; species Arenicola marina. Next base: position 30,672,996 of record OZ025254.1, on the reverse strand, counting down.
CTCCTACTCCTCGTCACCCTTCTCATCTACCTTCATCACCCCCTCCTCCTCCTACTCCTCTTCGTCCTTCTCATCTACCTTCACCCCCTCCGCCTCCTACTCCTCGTCATCCTTCTCATCTACCGTCATCACCTCCTCCTCCTCCTACTCCTCGTCATCCTTCTCATCTACCTTCATCACCCCCCTCCCCTCCTACTCCTCGTCATCCTTCTCATCTACCTTCATCACCCCCTCCTCATCCTACTCCTCGTCAACCTTCTCATCTACCTTCATCACCCCCTCCTCCTCCTACTCCTCTTCATCCTTCTCATCTACCTTCACCCCCTCCTCCTCCTACTCCTCGTCATCCTTCTCATCTACCTTCATCACCTCCTCCTCCTCCTACTCCTCGTCATCCTTCTCATCTACTTTCATCACCCCTCCTACTCCTCGTCACCCTTCTCATCTACCTTCATCACCCCCTCCTCCTCCTACTCCTCTTCATCCTTCTCATCTACCTTCACCCCCTCCTCCTCCTACTCCTCGTCATCCTTCTCATCTACCTTCATCACTCCCTCCTCCTCCTACTCCTCGTCATCCTTCTCATCTACTTTCATCACCCCTCCTACTCCTCGTCACCCTTCTCATCTACCTTCATCACCCCCTCCTCCTCCTACTCCTCTTCATCCTTCTCATCTACCTTCACCCCCTCCTCATCCTACTCCTCGTCACCCTTCTCATCTACCTTCATCACCCCCTCCTCCTCCTACTCCTCTTCATCCTTCTCATCTACCTTCACCCCCTCCTCCTCCTACTCCTCGTCATCCTTCTCATCTACCGTCATCACCTCCTCCTCCTCCTACTCCTCGTCATCCTTCTCATCTACCTTCATCACCCCCTCCTCCTCCTACTCCTCGTCATCCTTCTCATCTACTTTCATCACCCCTCCTACTCCTCGTCACCCTTCTCATCTACCTTCATCACCCCCTCCTCCTCCTACTCCTCTTCATCCTTCTCATCTACCTTCACCCCCTCCTCCTCCTACTCCTCGTCATCCTTCTCATCTACCGTCATCACCTCCTCCTCCTCCTACTCCTCGTCATCCTTCTCATCTACCTTCATCACCCCCCTCCCCCTCCTAGTCCTCGTCATCCTTCTCATCTACCTTCATCACCCCCTCCCCCTCCTAGTCCTCGTCATCCTTCTCATCTACCTTCATCACCCCCTCCTCATCCTACTCCTCGTCACCCTTCTCATCTACCTTCATCACCCTCTCCTCCTCCTACTCCTCTTCATCCTTCTCATCTACCTTCACCCCCTCCTCCTCCTACTCCTCGCCATCCTTCTCATCTACCTTCATCATCCCCTCCTCCTCCTACTCCTCTTCATCCTTCTCATCTACCTTCACCCCCTCCTCCTCCTACTCCTCGTCATCCTTCTCATCTACCTTCATCACCCCCTCCTCCTCCTACTCCTCGTCATCCTTCTCATCTACTTTCATCACCCCTACTACTCCTCGTCACCCTTCTCATCTACCTTCATCACCCCCTCCTCCTCCTACTCCTCGTCATCCTTCTCATCTACCTTCATCACCCCCTCCCCCTCCTACTCCTCGTCACCCTTCTCATCTACCTTCATCACCCCCTCCTCCTCCTACTCCTCTTCATCCTTCTCATCTACCTTCACCCCCTCCTCCTCCTACTCCTCGTCACCCTTCTCATCTAACTTCATCACCCCTCCTACTCCTCGTCACCCTTCTCATCTAACTTCATCACCCCCTCCTCCTCCTACTCCTCTTCATCCTTCTCATCTACCTTCACCCCCTCCTCCTCCTACTCCTCGTCATCCTTCTCATCTACCGTCATCACCTCCTCCTCCTCCTACTCCTCGTCATCCTTCTCATCTACCTTCATCACCCCCCTCCCCTCCTACTCCTCGTCATCCTTCTCATCTACTTTCATCACCCCTCCTCCTCCTACTCCTCGTCACCCTTCTCATCTACCTTCATCACCCCCTCCTCCTCCTTCTCCTCGTCACCCTTCTCATCTAACTTCATCACCCCCTCCTCCTCCTACTCCTCTTCATCCTTCTCATCTACCTTCACCCCCTCCTCATCCTACTCCTTGTCATCCTTCTCATCTACCTTCATCACCCCCTCCTCCTCCTACTCCTCGTCATCCTTCTCATCTACTTTCATCACCCCTCCTACTCCTCGTCACCCTTCTCATCTACCTTCATCACCCCCTCCTCCTCCTACTCCTCTTCATCCTTCTCATCTACCTTCACCCCCTCCTCCTCCTACTCCTCGTCATCCTTCTCATCTACCTTCGTCACCTCGTCCTCCTCCTACTCCTCGTCATCCTTCTCATCTACTTTCATCACCCCTCCTACTCCTCGTCACCCTTCTCATCTACCTTCATCACCCCCTCCTCCTCCTACTCCTCTTCGTCCTTCTCATCTACCTTCACCCCCTCCTCCTCCTACTCCTCGTCATCCTTCTCATCTACCGTCATCACCTCCTCCTCCTCCTACTCCTCGTCATCCTTCTCATCTACCTTCATCACCCCCCTCCCCTCCTACTCCTCGTCATCCTTCTCATCTACCTTCATCACCCCCTCCTCATCCTACTCCTCGTCACCCTTCTCATCTACCTTCATCACCCCCTCCTCCTCCTACTCCTCTTCATGCTTCTCATCTACCTTCACCCCCTCCTCCTCCTACTCCTCGTCATCCTTCTCATCTACCTTCATCACCTCCTCCTCCTCCTACTCCTCGTCATCCTTCTCATCTACTTTCATCACCCCTCCTACTCCTCGTCACCCTTCTCATCTACCTTCATCACCCCCTCCTCCTCCTACTCCTCTTCATCCTTCTCATCTACCTTCACCCCCTCCTCCTCCTACTCCTCGTCATCCTTCTCATCTACCTTCATCACTCCCTCCTCCTCCTACTCCTCGTCATCCTTCTCATCTACTTTCATCACCCCTCCTACTCCTCGTCACCCTTCTCATCTACCTTCATCACCCCCTCCTCCTCCTACTCCTCTTCATCCTTCTCATCTACCTTCACCCCCTCCTCATCCTACTCCTCGTCACCCTTCTCATCTACCTTCATCACCCCCTCCTCCTCCTACTCCTCTTCATCCTTCTCATCTACCTTCACCCCCTCCTCCTCCTACTCCTCGTCATCCTTCTCATCTACCTTCATCACCCCCTTCTCCTCCTACTCCTCGTCATCCTTCTCATCTACTTTCATCACCCCTCCTACTCCTCGTCACCCTTCTCATCTACCTTCATCACCCCTCCTCCTCCTACTCCTCTTCATCCTTCTCATCTACCTTCACCCCCTCCTCATCCTACTCCTCGTCACCCTTCTCATCTACCTTCATCACCCCCTCCTCCTCCTACTCCTCTTCATCCTTCTCATCTACCTTCACCCCCTCCTCCTCCTACTCCTCGTCATCCTTCTCATCTACCTTCATCACCCCCTCCTCCTCCTACTCCTCGTCATCCTTCTCATCTACTTTCATCACCCCTCCTACTTCTCGTCACCCTTCTCATCTACCTTCATCACCCCTCCTCCTCCTACTCCTCTTCATCCTTCTCATCTACCTTCACCCCCTCCTCCTCCTACTCCTCGTCATCCTTCTCATCTACTTTCATCACCCCCTCCTCCTCCTACTCCTCGTCATCCTTCTCATCTACTTTCATCACCCCTCCTACTCCTCGTCACCCTTCTCATCTACCTTCATCACCCCCTCCTCCTCCTACTCCTCTTCATCCTTCTCATCTACCTTCACCCCCTCCTCATCCTACTCCTCGTCACCCTTCTCATCTACCTTCATCACCCCCTCCTCCTCCTACTCCTCTTCATCCTTCTCATCTACCTTCACCCCGTCCTCCTCCTACTCCTCGTCATCCTTCTCATCTACCTTCATCACCCCCTCCTCCTCGTCATCCTTCTCATCTACCTTCATCACCCCCTCCTCCTCCTACTCCTCGTCATCCTTCTCATCTACTTTCATCACCCCTCCTACTTCTCGTCACCCTTCTCATCTACCTTCATCACCCCCTCCTCCTCCTACTCCTCTTCATCCTTCTCATCTACCTTCACCCCCTCCTCCTCCTACTCCTCGTCATCCTTCTCATCTACCTTCACCCCCTCCTCCTACTCCTCGTCATCCTTCTCATCTACTTTCATCACCCCTCCTACTCCTCGTCACCCTTCTCATCTACCTTCATCACCCCCTCCTCCTCCTACTCCTCTTCATCCTTCTCATCTACCTTCACCCCCTCCTCCTCCTACTCTTCGTCATCCTTCTCATCTACCTTCATCACCCCCTCCTCCTCCTACTCCTCGTCATCCTTCTCATCTACTTTCATCACCCCTCCTACTCTTCGTCACCCTTCTCATCTACCTTCATCACCTCCTCCTCCTCCTACTCCTCGTCATCCTTCTCATCTACTTTCATCACCCCTCCTACTCCTCGTCACCCTTCTCATCTACCTTCATCACCCCCTCTTCCTCCTACTCCTCTTCATCCTTCTCATCTACCTTCACCCCCTCCTCCTCCTACTCCTCGTCATCCTTCTCATCTACCTTCATCACCCCCTCCTCCTCCTACTCCTCGTCATCCTTCTCATCTACTTTCATCACCCCTCCTACTCCTCGTCACCCTTCTCATCTACCTTCATCACCCCCTCCTCCTCCTACTCCTCTTCATCCTTCTCATCTACCTTCACCCCCTCCTCCTCCTACTCCTCGTCATCCTTCTCATCTACCGTCATCACCTCCTCCTCCTCCTACTCCTCGTCATCCTTCTCATCTACCTTCATCACCCCCTCCCCCTCCTAGTCCTCGTCATCCTTCTCATCTACCTTCATCACCCCCTCCCCCTCCTAGTCCTCGTCATCCTTCTCATCTACCTTCATCACCCCCTCCTCATCCTACTCCTCGTCACCCTTCTCATCTACCTTCATCACCCCCTCCTCCTCCTACTCCTCTTCATCCTTCTCATCTACCTTCACCCCCTCCTCCTCCTACTCCTCGTCATCCTTCTCATCTACCTTCATCACCCCCTCCTCCTCCTACTCCTCTTCATCCTTCTCATCTACCTTCACCCCCTCCTCCGCCTACTCCTCGTCATCCTTCTCATCTACCTTCATCACCCCCTCCTCCTCCTACTCCTCGTCATCCTTCTCATCTACTTTCATCACCCCTCCTACTCCTCGTCACCCTTCTCATCTACCTTCATCACCCCCTCCTCCTCCTACTCCTCTTCGTCCTTCTCATCTACCTTCACCCCCTCCTCCTCCTACTCCTCGTCATCCTTCTCATCTACCGTCATCACCTCCTCCTCCTCCTAATCCTCGTCATCCTTCTCATCTACCTTCATCACCCCCCTCCCCTCCTACTCCTCGTCATCCTTCTCATCTACCTTCATCACCCCCTCCTCATCCTACTCCTCGTCACCCTTCTCATCTACCTTCATCACCCCCTCCTCCTCCTACTCCTCTTCATCCTTCTCATCTACCTTCACTCCCTCCTCCTCCTACTCCTCGTCATCCTTCTCATCTACCTTCATCACCTCCTCCTCCTCCTACTCCTCGTCATCCTTCTCATCTACTTTCATCACCCCTCCTACTCCTCGTCACCCTTCTCATCTACCTTCATCACCCCCTCCTCCTCCTACTCCTCTTCATCCTTCTCATCTACCTTCACCCCCTCCTCCTCCTACTCCTCGTCATCCTTCTCATCTACCTTCATCACTCCCTCCTCCTCCTACTCCTCGTCATCCTTCTCATCTACTTTCATCACCCCTCCTACTCCTCGTCACCCTTCTCATCTACCTTCATCACCCCCTCCTCCTCCTACTCCTCTTCATCCTTCTCATCTACCTTCACCCCCTCCTCATCCTACTCCTCGTCACCCTTCTCATCTACCTTCATCACCCCCTCCTCCTCCTACTCCTCGTCATCCTTCTCATCTACTTTCATCACCCCTCCTACTCCTCGTCACCCTTCTCATCTACCTTCATCACCCCCTCCTCCTCCTACTCCTCTTCATCCTTCTCATCTACCTTCACCCCCTCCTCATCCTACTCCTCGTCACCCTTCTCATCTACCTTCATCACCCCCTCCTCCTCCTACTCCTCTTCATCCTTCTCATCTACCTTCACCCCTCCTCCTCCTACTCCTCGTCATCCTTCTCATCTACCTTCATCACCCCCTCCTCCTCCTACTCCTCGTCATCCTTCTCATCTACTTTCATCACCCCTCCTACTTCTCGTCACCCTTCTCATCTACCTTCATCACCCCCTCCTCCTCCTACTCCTCTTCATCCTTCTCATCTACCTTCACCCCCTCCTCCTCCTACTCCTCGTCATCCTTCTCATCTACCTTCATCACCCCCTCCTCCTCCTACTCCTCGTCATCCTTCTCATCTACTTTCATCACCCCTCCTACTCCTCGTCACCCTTCTCATCTACCTTCATCACCCCCTCCTCCTCCTACTCCTCTTCATCCTTCTCATCTACCTTCACCCCCTCCTCATCCTACTCCTCGTCACCCTTCTCACCTACCTTCATCACCCCCTCCTCCTCCTACTCCTCTTCATCCTTCTCATCTACCTTCACCCCGTCCTCCTCCTACTCCTCGTCATCCTTCTCATCTACCTTCATCACCCCCTCCTCCTCCTACTCCTCGTCATCCTTCTCATCTACCTTCATCACCCCCTCCTCCTCCTACTCCTCGTCATCCTTCTCATCTACTTTCATCACCCCTCCTACTTCTCGTCACCCTTCTCATCTACCTTCATCACCCCCTCCTCCTCCTACTCCTCTTCATCCTTCTCATCTACCTTCACCCCCTCCTCCTCCTACTCCTCGTCATCCTTCTCATCTACCTTCACCCCCTCCTCCTCCTACTCCTCGTCATCCTTCTCATCTACCTTCATCACCCCCTCCTCCTCCTACTCCTCTTCATCCTTCTCATCTACTTTCATCACCCCTCCTACTCCTCGTCACCCTTCTCATCTACCTTCATCACCCCCTCCTCCTCCTACTCCTCTTCATCCTTCTCATCTACCTTCACCCCCTCCTCCTCCTACTCCTCGTCATCCTTCTCATCTACCTTCATCACCCCCTCCTCCTCCTACTCCTCTTCATCCTTCTCATCTACCTTCACCCCCTCCTCCTCCTACTCCTCGTCATCCTTCTCATCTACCTTCATCACCCCCTCCTCCTCCTACTCCTCGTCATCCTTCTCATCTACCTTCATCACCCCGTCCTCTTCCTACTCCTCGTCATCCTTCTCATCTACCTTCATCACCCCTCCTACTCCTCGTCACCCTTCTCATCTACCTTCATCACCCCCTCCTCCTCCTACTCCTCTTCATCCTTCTCATCTACCTACACCCCCTCCTCTTGCTACTCCTCGTCATCCTTCTCTACTACCTACACCCCCTCCTCCTCCTACTCCTCGTCATCCTTCTCATCTACCTTCATCACCCCCTCCTCCTCGTACTCCTCGTCATCCTTCTCATCTACCTTCATCACCCCCTCCTCTTCCTACTCCTCGTCATCCTTCTCATCTACCTTCATCACCCCTCCTACTCCTCGTCACCCTTCTCATCTACCTTCATCACCCCCTCCTCCTCCTACTCCTCTTCATCCTTCTCATCTACCTTCACCCCCTCCTCCTCCTACTCCTCGTCATCCTTCTCATCTACCTTCACCCCCTCCTCCTCCTACTCCTCGTCATCCTTCTCATCTACCTTCATCACCCCCTCCTCCTCCTACTCCTCTTCATCCTTCTCATCTACTTTCATCACCCCTCCTACTCCTCGTCACCCTTCTCATCTACCTTCATCACCCCCTCCTCCTCCTACTCCTCTTCATCCTTCTCATCTACCTTCACCCCCTCCTCCTCGTACTCCTCGTCATCCTTCTCATCTACCTTCATCACCCCCTCCTCTTCCTACTCCTCGTCATCCTTCTCATCTACCTTCATCACCCCTCCTACTCCTCGTCACCCTTCTCATCTACCTTCATCACCCCCTCCTCCTCCTACTCCTCGTCATCCTTCTCATCTACCTTCACCCCCTCCTCCTCCTACTCCTCGTCATCCTTCTCTACTACCTACACCCCCTCCTCATCCTACTCCTCGTCATCCTTCTCTACTACCTACACCCCCTCCTCATTCTACTCCTCGTCATCCTTCTCTACTACCTACACCCCCCCCCCTTCCTCCGCTTTATTATTAGCTTATCATTCTTCTTGATCATTTGCATCATGCCTTGTCTTCGTCATACCCAACCCCATTATCTTTCTCACTTTTCTTTGTCTCTTGTCATCCTCATCGTCTTCCTTTTCTCATCACATTTCTTTGTCTTCTTCATCATCCGCATCCTCTCCCTTATCTTTGCACCTTACTCCGTCGTCACTATCCTTATTCTCTTCCGTTTCTTCTCACCATGATCGTCGACTTTGCGCAGAGACTCACTGTGAATATCAAAACCTCATCTTCTTTTCTTACCCTTGCTCTGCGTTCCTTGCTTTGCATGTGTCCCTTCCCCTGTGCCTCTTCATCCCTTTCTTCTCTGTCGTATAGCCTCAAATCCTTGACCCCTATTGACTGATAGACGTAAAACACAAACATGTCACTGAATGAGTCGTTATGATCCCATTTACGGGGAAAGCTATATACGATGCACATGAAGAAAAATAAACTTGGATACCAAAAATTCCATTGCTGCTTAGTGTTTTTCTATATGTATTCCATTGTATAATAACCAGTTCTTCTTCGCGACATGTGTAAATTGTTCTGTACCCGTGTCTTCCACCAGGATTGTTTTCCTAAGCCAAATGCTGAGCGTGTGAAGCTAGACGTGGTCAACTACGCCAGTGTCAAGTGGGCTATGGCCTTCTCGCGCTATTATGACGTCATCAAGCTGGAGGGACCCATGGATCTTGGCGATAGTCCCACGAGATTAGCGGTCAACTCCACCGGGATCTACCTCATGTCCGCCAACCGCAGAATGCTTCAGGAAATATCCTTCCCGGAGATTATGACCATCAAGGGCGAAAGGTTAGTCGCTTAGCAACTGGCCGTCTTGGCAACTGGTCGTCTTAGCAACTGGTCGTCAAAGTTGCACCTTCACACTGTTTTAAAAATAATAGGAATCAAGCATCATCGGTTAAAAGTGTCAAAAGGGAGCCGGGAGTGTGATATTCAGACCATCAATTAATAGACGTAGGAAGCTCATTTTGTTGTTCTCATACCTGCACCCCTCCCATCCAAAATCTACAATCATCCTTCGTCAATGTCAGTTGCGTCCCTTGCTGCGTGGGTCTTGCGCTCTTCCCCTCGTTCGTATGGTTGGCATAATGTTTACAGAACTTTTCCCCGGGGGCCGGCCCAGTAGCTCATTGGGCTAGAGCGCTCGCATTGAGTGCTCTGGCCACATGAGAGCCTAACGGCACGTGGATCGGTGGTTCGAGCCCCACTGTGGCTATAGCTGTGTGGTCGCAGGATAAAGATCCCATGTCTTTCTTCGCAAAGAGTAGGGGGTTACCCCAGGGGACATGGCTCCACCCTCTCTTCCTGCTCCCATTAAGGCGATATGACCAAAAGTGGTTAAAGCGTCCTGAATATACAACCAACCAACAACTTCTCACCGTGAGTCACGTTCCATGTATATATTTTCCCTCTACAGCAGTGAGAAGGACGTCCCCAACAGTAGCCAGGTCATCCTCTTCGTGCTCGCTGACGGGTCCTGCCTCAAGCTGGAGACCATAGACGCTGACGACATCCGGGAGACCGTGGACTTCATTCTCAGCGGACTGCGCAAGCGCTCGCGCTGGGCCGTGGCGCGCGAGGATCACATCGGTTTGTTTACATCACTATTGTTGACATTGAGCTTGTATTCGCTGCGACATCACGGCCTTTCTCTGGTGGAGCAATGTACCGAGCAGCCTGATGCCAAATGGGAAATCCCCTTTGGCCAAATAAATGCGTTTCGCTCAGAATACGAAGGCCCAGGCGATCGAATACCCGTCAGTTCGGGGTATGCTTTTACGCTTCTTTTGGCATCCATTCGGATCTGGGGCCATAGCTTCTAAAGCGTGACTAATATATATATATGCCTCAAACCACGTGACTTTTTATCCTATCCCATAAAGCCATGCGCGGCGGTGAGCTGAGCTGCGCGGAAGGCGACCTGCTGGAGTTAGACAAACCGGCGTCAGGTGGCGCTCTGGTGTGTGACGTCACGGAGGCGTGTAATACCAGTACTGGCCACACGGGGGAGATACTGTCGGCGCTACTCTTTATCCTGCCCGTCCTCTCACGTCCGCCAGAGGAAGTGCTGGTGAGTCTTCGTGGGAATTAACGTAACCCTATATTCATTATCATGGCCTTAAATTTTAATATATATATTGTTTTCTTTTTCATATGACAAAGTGTATAATATTTTTGTCATTGTGGATCAATCGTGAAACAAATGCCAGAGTTGAGAATATATCGGAGTATCCGATGGAAGTTATGAGCCTAACAACACAATAGACACATGATCTTTATCAACACTTTTAGCTATGCAAAATTATAACTCACAAAACGTTATTCGTCCAAAAGCACTTTTCATTATATTTCATTATGCTGCCAATTATTTACACGAATGCCTTATGAATAATGTACTTAGTACTTAGCCTCTCCCACCTCACTACAACCAATGATCCTCTATATATGTAACTCAATATATGTAAAGTATTTGTTCATTTGTATATAAAAATATTCGTGTTGATAAATTCGAGAAAGCGGTCAATACTGGTTGCATGCTTCCTTCCCTTAGAACATCTTTCGATCCCGAAAGCCGGCAATGTCCTTCACAGGGGTCATTGAGGAGGAAAGCTTCCCTAGCAACGGGCATGACGCGTCCCCTAGCAACCACGCGAGCAATGGATATGCAACGGAAATGACGCCCGAGTTCACTAACCCACAAATGGACAAACGAGAAAACGGTGTAAATGGCTTTACGGAAAATGATCAAGAAATCACAATTTCCATGGAAACAAGCCCGCCTGAGCGTCCTACATACCGAGAACAAGAGAAAAAGCTCGATTACAAAGGCTCGACTGGGTTTTCTTCCCGGATGTACCTTCGTCCGTCTCGGGATCACTCTGGACCTGGGACGCCCGGTGTTCTGGATGAGATCCAGGACGGTAACTACAACGACTTCTCCGTCAGGAGCGAAGCAAACGGCCGCGAGTCCCTCGTACTGGATCTGACGAATGGAAACGAGGCTAACGGAGAGGTGGTTGAGGCCTCGTACCTGTAACAACGCCGTATTTTACGTTATTCTCTTTACGTAGAAATTACTATAATACAGAATCAGGATAGAATGTCACTTTTGTAGTGGGCAGAACGCGGGTAATTAAGTCTGGTATGTAGATAGATGCAAAGCCCATCTTTCGTTGCAAGTTTCCATGAATTATCGCATGTGAAGTTTACTTCAGTGTGTATATATATATTCCTACAAGTGTAGAACAAGATGTATTTTTGTCAGTAACATCGCATTTAAATAATTTAACATGGGAATCGCAGTTCTATGCCTCACTGGACAGAGAATTAGGCGGATTTTTCTATGCTAGGAGAAATACATGGATATTTTTGGCTTATGGTCAAAGTCAATTGACAACCTTATGAATTACAGAGGTAAACACAATTTCCAATTGGTATACCAAACTATATAAGGGACCCACAATGGTAGAATTTAAGATCTTGTTGAGGTAACTATGGACATGTTAATGGCTGGTCACTTTTGCTCAGTTATTAAATCGGACTAATTCACTAATTCCCAGTAACTGTATATATTATTTACATATGTATATATATATATATATATATATATATATATATATACAGGTATTTCATGACAAGCTTTGTACATTGCTATCAATAGCCTCAGGCCCGTGGGGGATCACGAGGGGGTGGGGGGGGGGGTGCAACCCCGACCGACAGAAATAACGGATCTGAGGGGACGGAAAGGGCGAACCTTTTTCTTCGCAACGATGCCTTTTTGCAATATTAAGGATATGCCATATTAGATTTAGGTTTCACCCGCCTCCCCCTCCCCCAGGCGAGCCCCCAAATTGTGTTCACCCCTCCTCCCCACCCTCGATCTGCATATATATGTATATGCAGGTGATATATGTCGCATTGCCCACCCGCCCCGCTCCCGCTCCATTGCTAATGCTCTTAAACAATCAATTGCTAAGGCAAGATTAAGTGTGACTCCAGCTGTTCAGAGGAGAGTAGGCCCTAAGGGGGGTTACCATCTCTCATCTACCTCTCACGCTCCATGCGAATTTTATTACTTAGGCTACGTCTAATTATCATACATTATTGTTTGGTTTTTTGGGGGAGAGGGGGGAAGGGGGAGGAGGTAGCTATCCATTGTTTATTTCTGGCAGACACGAACCGATGGACAAAAGTTCAGCCGTTACCATCGGTGCATTTAATGAAAATAATTGTCTTTGCTGTTATAGTCTGCAAACTAACACCGACAACGTTACATTATGCAATGGCCGTATAATAATAATTCAATGCTGATATCCTCATTGCTGTGTAAAACCGATCGTATAATAATTTGATGCAGCGAAATAAAATTGCCTTTTATTTAAATCGTGTGGCGTCTGTCTAATTGATTTTCATTCTAAGATAATGAAATCATGCTTGGGGCTTTAAACTCAAAGTTACAAACGTGCAAACTCGTTAAAGCAATATATTCCGTAATTGTTTGTATTACCAACCTCTTCTCCATGTCAAATAAGTACATTCTGTCCTGAATTTAAATCCTAAAAGCCTGTCGGCTATCCGGAGAGAATCGTTTTGGTCATCGGAGCCGAAGTTGGTGACCGGCTTTATATCCCTGCGCGCCTGTTCGCCGTTCGCTATTTTGTGTGTGACGTCGACCGCGGCTCGCTATCACGTCCGCGCGATATAAATAAACCGCGCAGTTTTATGATGAAATATTTGTTCTACAGACGCAAAGAGATATAAAACATATGCATCATAATTGTTGAGATACTTTTAGTCTTGATTCTAAAATGTAAAAAATCTAAGATGGCGCATGTAAGTATATTGCTTTAAATGAAGCTGCCAAATCGATCGTTTTGAATGCAAGAGTCGAAGCATGGGGGTTTCTCAACGATCGATTCATTGGGTCGCAGATGTTTTGTTATCTTGCTTTTTACCCGCGAATCGCAAACGCTTGTGACTTCTCGACCTGAACTTCCCGGTAACATTGAAAAAGGCGCACGATGTCAATCGTCATTTTGAAAGACCAACCAAAATTCGCTCTGGACAGTAGTAAAACAAGATTAGGAGCGAGTAAAACCGCTAACATGTAAGTTAAAACCCTCTCCCATAGTGATATTATTTGTTTCACAAGTCACTCCTGTTTAAAGACTTTGTTTTTTCGTTATTATTCATTCAGTCGAGTCTTTATGAGATGCAACTCACTCGCTCACGCAGACAGTCTTCGGAATGGCCAGTTTAGACTGAGGGGTCTGGAAGAAAATCGACATTTAAAGCTCACCCCCAAATTCCGACACTGAGGATACGACATCGACACAGATTGTAACATTTTGGAAACAAACGATACTGAACTTCGGCAAAAAGTGACACGGTACGTCGTGACAAAGCGACATTCGACATTGAGAATTTAAAAATCGACATTGGACACTGGACCCCCCCTTCCAGACCCTTATTCTGTGAATACTATTATCTAATTTGTTACTCGTGAGGATAAAGGGGCACCTTTTAGTTGCGCTTTTATTTGGCTGCAAAGGGGGGAGGGGGGGGGGGGGTATTTCCGTTCCTCGGGATTGGGCTTTTCATTTCACCGTGAACTGGGAATGAGGAAACTAATTCTTCGGGAACTGGGAATGAGGTATTAGCCGACCGCCGTGATCAGGAATTTTCATTCATCGTGAACTTGAAATTTTAATATTAAATAGCCGTGAATCGGCAAATCGGCAAATTTAAATAATGTATCCGCCCTTCCTTTGTATGCGGGGGGCTCTCCATTTAATTCATTGTGACTTGTGAATAAAGAAATTTATATTCTCCGTGATCTGAGAACACGACCCCCCTGCCCCCCCCCCCCCCCCCCCCCGCCCCCTTATTTGACTATGATTGGTTGGTTAAAACTTGCACATGGCGGGAAAACAGTAAAATTGCCAAAACGTAATATTGCGTTGCTTAGCGATATGTTGATTGACGTCACAATAGGTGACGTCACAAACGACGCAATATCATCCCTGCTTTGTTTGGTGAGTTTCTATAGCCAGATAAACAGATAAGACTTACTGGAGTAACCTTTGGAGGAACCCATCATCCCATGGTACATTTTTAGCCACTGCCGCGGCTTTCTTTCAGAATGTAATCATCAGCTGGGATAAGGTACGTAAAGGTTTAGTTTGAATTCACATCATGTTAGCTTATATATTTATATATTTTTGTGACCAAAGACACCGTTTGAAGCGTGCCTATTCTGAGGTCTCTAAATGTAATGTAGGCATATTGCATTGTTTCGCAAACAATCAAGGATTTGGAAGTTACTCTAATTGTTAAGAATAAGTTTACAGGGGATAACTAATAGTCCAAAAAAATTACAAAACCTACAAGATAATATAGATTTAAAACCAGAAAGTGCTTGGATAAGTAAGCCCTGAGTGGCAATTCAATTTTTAAAAATCCGATAATCGGTACCTCGGCCGCATGTAACATTAATTTTGCAGAGTGAATTTACACTGGTTAAGGTTACACACCAATAGAAACTATCCCCATAATAAGAAATGGAAAACCCCCAATTTTCAACCCCATGCTTGAGAAAAATCGATAACCTTGTTTGACTAATATCGCCATAGAACATTATGCAGCGATTATCTTTACTTTAAAAACAATCAAAACAAAGGTTGGCGTGCGACTTTGTTTTTATAATTAGCCACAGCCCATAGTAACAGACCCCCCTAGCCCAACACCCTCATATTAGACCCAACGAATCAGCATGTAATGAGATCGAACGATCTACGCACCCCTAACATCCGCATGCAGATCAGCTGGACAGACCTTAATCTGGCCAAACCCTAATAAAACAAACAATATATACAACGAAATGACAGCTAACTAAAGATATAACTCGGACATACGACCATAGTGTAGGCACTACTGCACATCATATATGTTTCTACGCACGACCTATCGGTGTGAGACCGCAGGCAAAATAAGAGATGGTTAATTTGAAAGCGCTTCAGGCTTTTGACCTAGATCGGTTAAAAAAGTAGTTCGAAAACAGCATAGAATCAAATTTATTCAATCAAAATAGAATAAGCGTGAAGGCAACTATCTTTAGATGTGTTTAGGTAGCATAGAGAAGGCTATTAGGCTTATAGTGATTCATCTTGTGCAAAATTGAGAATATATGTTTTTTTTTGACTAATGAGTTGCACATCGACCTCTTTCCCGCCAAAACTAAGCCCAAGCGACATATATATCACAATTTGCAGAAAAGTCGATTGTTTCATCCTATAAATTTACAAACCTAATAAACATCGCCGTTTAGGCTGTGATGTGGCAAACGTGTCTATCCCGGGGACACCACAGAACTCTGTTGCGGCACCGCTACTTTTAAACAAGGCATCGTGAAGCACACAAAACCACTAAAGCGCTGTACACACCTAAAAAAGTTATTGAAACTTTGTTTCCGTTGAAACACGTTGGTGTGTACCGGGATGTTCCCGAAACTTTGTTTCCGAAACTTTGTGCCCGAAGTTCTAGCATGTTTAAATTTGGTAAACAAAGTTTCCACATATAGTATTACAATCAATGAGTACTCGACTCACTGTCACGCACTCATGCAACCTGACAATGGACTCAGAGACGCAATGTTATGTGGTTGCCGATTGCCTTGCTGAGGACGATTGCGAGTTGCGGGTTGCGCTAGGGGGGTGTCATACTATGGGCTGTAGTTAAAAATATCGCACGTCAACCTATGTTTTGTTCTTTTTGTAAAATAAAGTTGGATAATTGCTCTATAGTTTCTCATGGCCCACATAGTCAAACATGGGTACCGATTTTTCTCTGGCATGTGGGTTGAGAATTTGGGTTTTTCCATTGCTTATCATGGGGATGGTTTCTATTGGTGTGTAACCTGTAGTGATTTAGTGGTCAGCCGAACTGGTTAGAGTACTTCATCGTCCCGGGAGGTTCTGTGGAGGTTCTTGTGCACAGCAGAGCGACCTAAAACACCAATTCATTTCATTTCATTTTCGATGTTTTAGAATAGCTCACGTATGACTCACGCTTACCACCTACTAAAATACTCTATTTCGCTTCAACATGGAATCAACACGCCATCAGCTCTAATCTTCCATATCAGTCGTCATCAAGGTTATTGCCGTAGAAACTGCCAGTTGGATATGAGTAATACGTGAGCTATGGTGAACGATATGGAAAAACGCCCACTATGTAGGAGTGAGAAATTCACCATCTGCCCCCACCCAAGACAAGAGTAATGTGCCCGGGTTTCTCGCTGCAGCTTCTACACCGACGGTAAATGGGTGGACAAATTCAAGCTCCCTTCACAGGTGGGTATGAAGTTTGTAATTCAAGGTGACAACGTATTCTAACTTACGGTTTAACGTTTTATATTCCAGTTCCTGAGGTTGGTAATCATAGTTATCATTTGACTTGTACGTGGTATGGCATGGAAAGTTAGTATAACCAAATTTATCTTCACAGCTAGTTGGTAACGCGTTCGGCTATTTCTGAAGGTGCTCTGCTAGGCCAGCCGAAGCAGCAGGTGCATGGTTCGAGCCTCATCTGTTCCAAGTGCAGGCTCGAGATCACATGTGACACATGCTAGCAGAGGGAGCTCGTTCCTCACATCACTTCTGCCCCATGTAACCGCCAAACTCACGGTTGACCTCAACAGTGCTGGGTCACGAATCGTTTTAGAGGATTGTTTAGATTGAATTTTGTATAGATGCAGAATTTGAACAATATTGTCATTCCGTCACAAAGAAAGCGTTACGCGGAAAAATATTTAAAAATAACACGGCGTCAAAGTTCAAAGCGTTTTACGTCTTTGACCTTGATGGAACTCGAAACATATAGTTCGAGAGTAACATGGTTTCCAATGAATCAAAAATGCATGAATTAGTCAGGTATGGTACCAGTAGCACAGTAAATGGCAAATAGTGGTGTATTTGATGCAAAACTGCAAATATATCTTCAATTACATTCATTTTCAATTTCCGCGTATGAAGGATAATTCTGATGGTTAAAGTTTACGTGGGGCAGAGGGACGCCCTCTGCCCGGAGATGGATCCTATGTCTTACTTCACAAAGAGCAAAGGGTTATTTCCGGAGACATGGCTCCTCTCTACCTAGACCATTTCCATTGTCGCGATATAATATGCAGAGGTAAAAGCGTCTTAAACCAACCAACACTATCTTTATAAATGGGACAGATGGATTCACTTCAAAACCATTTTCTAGGTCTCAACTCATTTTTCTCACTCAAACCATAGTGCTGCAAGCTGGCCATCTATACTTTTACTTTCTTCAAAATATAAAGCAATATTGACAATATTTGCCAAACACCCCATAGGAACTTATGACGTCAAAGAATGAAGTTCTTTATTCCCAGGTCATGATGAATTAAAAATTAAACTGCCCGCATACAAAGAAAGGGCGGATACATGATATAAATTGGCGATTCACGGTTATTTAAAATTAAAATTCCCAGTTCACGATTAATGAAAATCCTTGATCACGGCGGTCGGTTAATACCCCATTGCCAGTTCACGAAGAATTATTTTCCTCATTCCCAGGTAACGGTGAAATAAAACCCCCAATACCCCCCGCCATTAGCTGACCGGGCAGGGCACCCGTATTGCTCAGAGGATAACATGTCAAGGCACCTGCTGTGGTACATGTCATGCTTTAGTAATAAGTGAGTTAAAATGAAGTAATAGGGATGCGCGGAGCAATGACTGTACTGTGGTGGCGACGAAAGGCGGACCCCAGATTGAGCAATTAGTGAGTTGTGAGTAACAATGGTGAATCCGGGGAGTCTTGTGAGCCCGAAACCATTTATCATAACCCATACCAAAGATATTAGTGTACTTTGCCCATAAGTCACCCCAAATTGCAAACGAAAACTTTAGAATGGCTCTTTACTGTATTTGGACCAGTATTGTAGGAATCGGAATCTGGAAGGTATTAATCTAGGTTCAGGTGTATCATGACAAATTTTATTTCATCAAGTGGAAAATAAAGCTTCATTTCGAAATTATTTATCGCATTCATGCCCCTCACTGTATGCCTAAAAAATGACCCATCCCTCAGCCCAAAACTTCCGCCCGCAGTCACTTGACGCGAAAAACTAGAGAACCGTGCGTTTGCCGTAGTTTGCCGTAGTTTGCCGTAGTTTGCCGATCATGCCTACTTTTCGCCATTTCCGATCGTGATGTCTATAAAACGCAATTAGGTTAAGCTTAATACCCAGTCAGGATAAATTCCGTATTTAAGGCTTAATGAGTATTGATGCATAATTCTGTAATCGAAAAACCCAAGAGATAAGACTTAAAAGGTGAAATGCAATGCGCGTCATTAGAACTGCGGTTGTATTATATAATTTTACCAACTTGTTTGTGGTACTAGGAATCGCCGTGATCGAGTGGCAATGGGCTCGGCGGTTGTTGAACCCCGCCTGCTCATATATTCGGTTGGTTGGTTGGTTATTCAGGATGCTTTGACCACTTTTCGCCATATCGCGTCAATCGGAGAAGGAAGGGAGAGTGGAGCCATACCCCGGGGGTAACCCCCTGCTCTTTGCGAAGACGGACATGGGATCTTTATCTTGCAACCCCACAGACATGGCCACAGCGGGGCTTGAACCATCGATACATCTATTCGGAGTCCGCTCATTCTTTCCGGATTTCCTTTGGTCCAGCTAGTTTACCCCATGTCTGCACAAAATGGGCTAAAACATCAATCCATTTATATATCCATTCAGCGAACTGTAGGCGTTATGACCTCACACGTACGGCAGATACAGTGTCCTGACAAACCAACCGACTGACGTTATGACCTCACACGTACGGCAGATACAGTGTCCTAACAAACCAACCGACTGACGTTATGACCTCACACGTACGGCAGATACAGTGTCCTGACAAACCAACCGACTGACGTTATGACCTTACACGTACGGCAGATACAGTGTCCTGACAAACCAACCGACTGACGTTATGACCTTACACGTACGGCAGATACAGTGTCCTAACAAACCAACCGACTGACGTTAAGACCACACACGTACGGCAGATACAGTGTCCTGACAAACCAACTGACTGACGTTATGACCACACACGTACGGCAGATACAGTGTCCTGACAAACCAACTGACTAACGTTATGACCTCACACGTACGGCAGATACAGTGTCCTGACAAACCAACCGACTGACGTTATGACCTCACACGTACGGCAGATACAGTGTCTTAACAAACCAACCGACTGACGTTATGACCTCACACGTACGGCAGATACAGTGTCCTAACAAACCAACTGACTGACGTTATGACCTCACACGTACGGCAGATACAGTGTCCTGACAAACCAACTGACTGACGTTATGACCTCACACGTACGGCAGATACAGTGTCCTAACAAACCAACCGGCTGACGTTATGACCTCACACGTACGGCAGATACAGTGTCCTGACAAACCAACCGGCTGACGTTATGACCTCACACGTACGGCAGATACAGTGTCCAAACAAACCAACTGCTGACGTTATGACCTCACACGTACGGCAGATACAGTGTCCTAACAAACCAACTGACTGACGTTATGACCTCACACGTACAGCAGATACAGTGTCCTAACAAACCAACCGGCTGACGTTATGACCTCCCAATTACAGCTGATTTACCGTTTTTTAAGAATCTTGAAATTTGCCCCCGGCTGACAGCAGGGGTAAAAGCGGAGCTTGCGTAGCGCCACCGCGCGGTGAGCTTGTTTCCGATAAAGTGACTCGCCCCTAATATCTGTCACGTGGTCTCAGTGACGTCGCGATGTCCTTGAACTGACACTGAACTGAATTGATCGAAACGCTCTCCCGGTAGAGGTTGCTCAATGCGTTCCACCTAGCGGTTAAACTCACCGGTGGAATAGTCACGAACAATGGCCTAATTAAAGTCTATGCTTTAGTTTACGTTTGAAGAAGAATATTAAAAACAGTTATGTTACAATAAGAAGTAAGCGAACTTTCAGGGAATTAATGCCGCTAACCTCGATGGATTCAAATATGGATTCAAATATATATACAGTTAAATAACCTGGCCTGAATCAAATTAAAATGGAATGAGCTTCCTGGTGACGCTATCAGTAGCGTAGCCTAACACGTGTGTACGCTCCAGGTTTGACGTAATGCCACATCCGTCGTAATGGATAAGAACCAAATTCGCAGTTCGTATTAATTGAGTGAGTCACGTGACCCAATTATTTTAGACAATTCCTAGATAGCTAATAATGGAAGATTTTATAGGCATCGTTTTGACAGAAAACACCAGTGTAAGGTGTTAACAAGTAAATGATAATCATCAAATTTCATGCCACTCAATTTTATTACTGGACTGAATATCTGACAACGTTATCTGAAAACGTTGTATCGACGTGGTCATGACGTTAACCTGTTTGCTGGGTTGGTCATTATTGTCCAAATACTAATGTACACTGTCAAATAAATAAACAGGCATGATGTTAGTGATGTTAGAGGGTTTTTTCCAGAATGGTTTGAAACAGTGTGGTAATCCTGTGGACTAAATACGGCATCGAAAGTTGGATACTCTTGCCGTATTTTGGCCTACGACTACGAAAATGAAGTTGATAATGCAAAGATAGTTAAGGAATGGTACTTAAAATATCAGACAATACGTCCAATACGCTTTTAAAAAATACTTGTTTGAAAGTCCTGATATAATAGGAAAAATTGCTGTATGAGCGGCATTGACCTAGTTTTACACGAGGCGGGGGGAGAATAAAGCTACCGGAACGCCATCTGCCGGGCCAGACTGATTCCGGGTGGGTTCGAACCCCGGCATGTTTCAGCCAAATACATGCCATTGTCCCGAGCGATTTCGTGGCACAAAGGCAGCTAAAAACACGAACGTTTCATTCTTCTGGGGTTTCTGTGTTCAAGTCAGTTTAACTCCGCCAACGGGTTTGGCTAGAAGTGCAAGTGTGACATATGTTTCTGAACATAAACGACTGCGTGTGTTGGGGGGGGGGGGGGGGGGGAGGAGGGGGATGAGGGGGCAACGTTTAGTCCTACATAGTCTTTAGATATGCATGGTGCCGTTTTGTCGTCAGTCGTATACCGATGGATTGCACTGCCACTTATTCCTATTACTAGTGTGGGGCCGGCCCAGTAGCTCAGTGGGTTATTGAATTGAAATCATTTATTTGATCAAATTCATACATACATACACATCACAAAATAAACTTAACATAAGATTCGAAAATGATCGGGGGACACCCATTAAGACCAAATCGGTCGCTGTCATGGGTGCCACCTTAATACTTATTCTTATACTTCTTTCTTCTCAGTAAAATATGTACAAATGGTGTTGTTTAGGAGAAATAGGGGAGAGCGGTCATATACATTATTGAAAGGTGCGATTATTATTTTTTTTTTAAAGGGGAGGGGAGAGGTTTGGTTCTTAATCATATCCAGATATGTTATGTCACTTCACAAATGTAACAATTTAGGATGGTACATACATCACAATAGTGGTCAATATAGTATTGTTTTACGTAGCGACTAAAACCGAGCAAACTGTGTGTCGTGACCTTGCTTTTGACTATTTCTGGAGTAGAATTGAGAAGATTTGGTAGACTGTTCCTAAGACATTTCCTTGCAAACTCATGCTTAATTGGATTAAAGCAGAAGGCACTTTTATTTCTGGTGTTGTAGTTATGTATGGCAGAGTGTGGGCTTAAGGACATTGACGAAAAATAGTTTGGTAGTTTATTGTTTACCAGCTTGTAATAAAATTTTAACTGTTGTAATTTATGAATATCATCTATCCTTAATGATCTAAATTCTTTGAATAACGGTTCAGTGTGTGCATTGTAAGCGCTGAGATTAAGTATTCTCATAGCCTTCTTTTGCAATTTAAGTAATTGATCCCCTCTGTAACCCCAGATCAATATTCCGTAATTTAAGCTAGATAGGACGAGGGAGTTATATAGCATGGCATTAATTTTCTTTGGTACAGTATATTTTAATTTGTTCAGAATGCCTATCTTTTTGGATACATTATGGGACAAAATATGTAGGTGATCATTCCAGGAGAGGGAACAGTCTATTGTGATGCCCAATACTTTGAAGGTTTTAACACACTCTAGCCTGGTATCATTTATAATTAGTTCGGGTACACAAACTTTTTTTTGAGGTACATGGAAAATCATGAACTTCGACTTTTGAATGTTTAACGATAATTTGTTTAATTTTAACCATTCACTAATTTTTTCTAATTCGTTATTTATTACATTATTTCCATTGTTTTCTACGGAATTACTATTTAACACGCTTAGTGTGCTTGACAATGTCGTGTCGTCTGCATATATTATGGTTTTAAATATCTCGCTAGCTCTTGTAATGTCATTAATATATATTATAAACAAAAGCGGCCCAAGGATAGATCCTTGGGGAACCCCAGTGGTTATATTTAATAAAGAAGAGTTTGCATTGTCTAACTGTACAAATTGTTTACGGTTAAACAGATAACTTTCCACAAGTTTCCCAACTGTCCCAACTATGCCATAGTGCATAAGTTTATGTATTAATATTCTATGATCAAGCGTATCAAAAGCTTTGGAAAGATCTAAGTAAATATTGATTGGGATGTCTCCTTTGTCCATTTTTTCAATTGTTCTATCTACTAATTCAATTAAAGCTAGCTCAGCAGAATGATTTTCCCTAAATCCGTATTGACTACTGCTTAATAACTTATTTGAGTCAAAATGATTAAATATTTGCTCAAACATAACCCTTTCAAATACTTTTGAGATAGCTGGGAGTAGTGATATAGGGCGATAGTTATCTATTGATTGAGCATCACCTGTTTTAAATATTGGTATAACTTTTGCAATTTTTAGCTTATCCGGGAAGATGCCCGTAGTTAAGGATTGGTTTACTATTAACGCAATTGCATCACTTACTTCATTTTTAATCGATTTGAGCATTGTAACAGATATGTCGTCCACTCCACTACTATGCTTCGGTTTGAGTTTGTCTATTATCTTATCGACATCTCCTTTGTTTATTAACTTGAGTTCCATAATCGACTGACAAGGATTATTGAGATAGGCTGTAAAGGATTTAGTCTGAGGTGTTTGGATTTCTCTAGCAAGTTTAATACCAATATTTGTAAAGTACTCATTAAATTGGTTTGCTATTTGAAGTTCATTAGAGATGGATTTTCCATTTATGATAAGTTGTTGAGGTATGCCCTTTTTAGAAGCAGACTTGTTGAGGATAGACTTTATGGTTGCCCATGTGTTTCTTAGGTCTGCTTTGTATTTTTCGAATAGTACTTCGTTATGCTGTTTTTTAGCTAAGCTAATATTTTTTTTTAGGATGCGGTTGTATGTACATAGATTTGTCTTTAGTACTTTATATTCAGGTGAACTAACTGCTGTTTGTTTTAATTTTTTATATAGTTTGTCTCTGAACATTTGAGATTTAATAATGCCTTGAGTAATCCAGGCGCATTTTTTGTGTTTGTGCCTATTGAACTTTACATGTTTCACCTGGATATAATTATCTTTAATTTTGCTTACTGATTCAGCTAGAGTATCATAGTTTGTATTTGGATCTTCGTTTAAGTCGTTACTCAACATTTCCATAATATTTAATGAATTCAACTCATGTTTTATGCTGTCGATATAGTTTGGTGCATATTTTGTTATTTTGACTTTCTTCGGTGATTTTTCTTGGATCCTACTTTTCATGCATAGGAAGTACGGTAGATGGTCGGAAATTTGCTTGATTAATATTCCTGCTTCTGCTTTACTCATATTGGGTGTTAATTTGCAGATGAAATTATCAATCAGGCTTCCTCTACATTGAGAGAATCTGGTAGGAAATGTTATTTTGGGGAAGAAACCATGTGAAGAGATAGTATCAAAATAGTGACTTATTTCTGGTTTATCATTAATTTTGAGCAAGTCTATATTGAAATCTCCAGCAATTATCGCTTCAGACTGGCGACTTTCAAGTATATTTAGCACTTCTTCTATTTCATTTGTAAAAGTGCGGTAGTTTAAATTAATATCACAGGTTAGAGCGCTCGCATTGAGTGCTCTGGCCACCTGAGAGCCTAACGGCACGTGGATCGGTCGTTCGCCCCCCGCTGTAGCCATGTCTGTGTGGTCGCAGGATGAAGATCCCATGTCCTTCTTCGCAAAGACTAGGAGGTTAACCCCGGGGACATGGCTCCACTCTCCCTTCCTTCTCTCATTGACGTGATATAACCAAAAGTGGTTAAAGCGTCCTGAATATACAACCAACTAACCTATTACTAGTGTAGATGATACATTCACTTGGCTGCTGCCCGTTGTGACATCAGGGCCGAGTTTGATCATAGCAAACTATTTTGATGTGTTGCGGGCATATGCACTAAATAATTAACCATAATTTGGAAATCGTAGCACAATCTAAATATTGTAAAATATTGATAAATAAAAGATAATTACGTGTGCTTTGATATTTACGGGTTATCCCCAAGTATTGGAGAAGAATCGTCGTCCAGGGTTTAATATTATGATGCGGGACTACTCTCGCGTGCCGCGAACTATACCCCACTTCCGGTTTTGAGTTGTTGGCGTCCTTGACCAATCCCTTAAGTGTACATCCTTAATGGTCGTACCGTATGGCGGTCGATGGCGGTCGATGGCGGTCGATCGTGCTGCGGTACGCACCGCGGGTCTGGGATAAACCCATCTCCTACTCTCCGAATGAGTGCTTGCTCTATTTGAAATTTGACTACAGTTCGTACAAGAAAAAGAAATTGCAGATGGAGAGAAAACGCAGAGGAGACTAATCTATCTAATGATTCGGACAGGATTTAGTAGTGCTAGGATAGACCCATCCTGCAATCCGAGCAGAGTCGGATCCAGATATGCTGAAAAGGGGGGGGGGGGGGGCGGATTCGAGTAATGGCCTAGCTTTTGGGTTTTCAAATGTTACACGGTATAAATTGGTATAAATTAGGGGGGGGGGGGGGCGGGGCCGGGTCGGCCTCCCCTGGATCCGCCCCTGACTCGACCCAATGCCATATGCATATCTTCTTGAAGGGTACTTTCTTCCAGAATACATATTCTGTCACAATAACAATCGCTTAATGGGATAGGCCTGTTGGAATGCCTCATGTATTTGGTAGTTCGGGGTAGCAATATATTAATTCATTGTGCAACATATATTAAATAGCATTTCAGAAATCGCTCTCTAAATCTGCCGTATTACTATATTTCAGAGGTAGCACCTTCCCGATGAGAACAGCTCCCTTATTGGCAGGATCTCTGACGTCACAACTGCGAGGATGACACGCGCTCCGCGTGACGCGGTCCTTGACCTTGACCTTACATGGGACGCTGCGTGGGATCCCTTTGGGCGCGTTGCCACGCAAGGCGGCTGTCACCATGGCAACCAAAAACCGAGTCCGGCGAATGGAGCAGCGGTTGAACCTCCGCCGGAACGAGATCCAGACCGTGACCTCGACCTTCTGTGGGACGATTTCCTGCCTGAGTTGACCTTTACCGGGGATTTCAAGGTCAGCATCCGGTCCGCCGCGAAGGGTGCGCCACCCACGACACCAAAACCGCCGTCGGCCTCCAAATCGCCGTCTGTCGTGACGTCAGAAGACGGCGACGAATCGGATGCGTCCTTCGTGTCCTGTCGGAGTTTCTGGAGCGCCACGAGCGACGATGGCGGCCCCCTGAGCCACTTCACCCGCTTCTCCGGATTATCTACCCGCGCGCAACTCGTGCTGCGACGGCTCTACATCCTGACCTCCTCCGACGAGGCTCCGAGCGCCGTTGCCAAGGAAACCAATACGCCGAAGAGGAAGGCCAAGCTGCAGAAACAACAACGGATCCAGACCCAGTGGCAGGATGCGACCACGGCCGGTCTGCGCGCGCCGCGGTGCGCCGACGGGGCGGGATTCCGGAAAGTCGCCTTCGGGATCACCATGGAGACGTCCTTCAAGGACTCCGCCGATGAATCCTTTAAGACCTGTTACGACGAGATCGTCCTTGACCCTCGCCATGACGATTCTTTCCAGAGCCTGCCGAGTGAGTACGAGTCTATGCAGGATTCTTTCCTCTCCATCTCCATGTCCAGCTATTCGTCCGATACCGTGTCCACTTCCACTTCCGCCAAGCTTCCCGCGGTCATGCATAACCCGTCTCAGGATCTGTACGCCGGTCAGTACCCGGCAACCCTCTCCATGTCTCTACAGGACTCCCTTCTGGATACGTCCCGATTTTCCTTCGTATCCCATGACGTCATCACGCCTCTCCGGGGGACGTCATCGGCTCCGGATAACCGAGGTGACAACGAGTCTGTCTTTCTGGATCTAAGCAGCGTCGCGGAGAACTTACTGGACGGAAGTCTCATCGCGCCGAAGGAATCCTGCAGCAGCGCAGGATACCTCGCCTCGGGAAGCTTTATTCTGGATCCCTGGTACGCCGTGGAGCAGTACTACCGCCTGGCGACCGTCATCACCCAGACATCCGGAGACCATACCGGCATGGGTGACGTCACGTACGACGTCCCGGAAGAGAGTCCGGATAACAGCAAGAGTATCACGTGGTCCGAGAATGAATCGCACGACGAGAGTCTGGATACGCTGGCGTCCTCCAGCGACCAGTACGAACAACAGAACACCGCCTTGCTGCAGTCGCCACTCTCGCAGGACTTTTGGGATCTGCAAGAGGAAGCGATGCAAACTCCAGAATCCATCCACACTGAATCCCAACCTGGGTCTCAGTCGTTGGAGATGGAGCCAATCCCGAACGTGACTTCGGATATTCAACCGATCCCGGACGTCACTTCGGATATTCAGGCGATTCTGGAAGATGTTGCCGACATCGCAAATGAGTTGCAATTTTTCAAGCAGCAGTTTCGCAAACAGAGTCTCGCCATATCCGGCCCATCTGGCCCATCGGGCCAATCTGGCCCATCGGGCCCATCAGGCCCATCGGGCCCATCTGGCCCATCTGGCAAATCAGGCCCATCAGGCCCATCTGGCCCATCTGGCCCATCTGGCCCATCTGGACCTCCATCACAGCTAAGGTTTGTAGCCACTAATGGGGAGATGAGAGGTTCAACCACTCAGCAGACCGTGCAAATTGAACCAATCGATGATTTTGGAAATGAGTTGGAACTTCTCAAAGAGCGATTTTCACAGGAGCGGAGAGCTACCATCGCCGGATTCAGTCATTTACAGGATCACCCACTGGGGCTCATTGGTGAAGAACGAAGGCCGGTGGAAGTGCAGTCGGATCATACATATGTTCAGCCAAATCAGACTGCCGTTCAGTCGGACCATACAGATGTTCAGCCAGATCAGACGGATGTTCGGTCAGATCAGACTGCCGTTCAGTTAGATCATGCATATGTTCAGTCAGATCAGCATGACGATCAGTCTGACCACGCAGACGATCAAGGTGTAAACATCCAGAGGTCCACAGACATCCAGGAATATGGATTTGGCGAATCCGACGATCCAGATGCCCACATTCCGGACGTGAACGCCGAGTCAGAAATCCATCTGAAGGACCCTATCGAAGCGACAATATCGGTGTCCGAGGTTTGCACACAGATAATCCTACCACGGCATGACATTGTTGCTGCCAAATCTCCGGATCCGGATTCCGACATTCCATCTGGAACAGAGCTCATGAAAGAAGACAGCGCCGCGGATTTAGACAAACAATACCTACGTGCAGATGTGACACTTCCAGCTGACCATTTTGTTGACACCAGGTGGACCGATGGAACCGAACAGGAAGAAGAAGAGACATCCATTTCCCGAATGGGGATTACTCCTTCTGGATCAGCTGCTCAGATGCCCGGAGGGCAAGAGCAGATATCCGATATTACAGAAGCTGCAGGCCATTCGGGGGTTTCTGGTTCCGACACGGTGTGTCGCTTGGATACTGCGACTCCAGAGGAACGTTACCCCAAGACAGAAATTTCAGGTGATCCTTACCTCGCCAAAGAGGTTTTTCCTAGTAGCTAAGACCGCGCCTTGGCCACGCCGTGGGGTAGGCTTCCCATACCTTAGGTAAGAAAAGGGGTTGGAGCGAAACAGTACATACCCTCCCTACCCACACCCAGGTAGCTATAAGACAAATATCTGGGAACGATTGCATACTGTACCGAGTGAATGCATGCCTGTACTTCTTGCAGGTCAATAAGCCTTTTGTCTCCTTAATGATTCATTTTGTCATATTGCCTTTGAATGAGACGGGCAGGGTTACATCTGGACCGCGGTCTCTATACAATATCTGATTCAGATGTTCCGGGAGACACTGATGATATCGTTCCTCTTACCGATGTTTCAGAGGTTCAGTCTGAAGAAAAAAGCCCCAACAAAACCACATCGTTTCCCCAGCAGCTGCCTGTGACTGAACCCGATACATCAATGTATCCTGTAGAACAACACCATTTTGATCAAAACACAGAGGCTCCAGTTGACTCAACATCTTTCGACAGACAACATCCAGATCTGTGTGACCAAGGAAACAACTTCTTAATCGGCTGCCAGCTAACAGAGAAGTTGGTTTCCGATTCGAACACAGATTTCTCACCAGAGCCAGCACCGGAGGATGACAAACATCCCAACTGGAATCCGGATATCTTGGATTTCTCTGCTGATTCACTTCACATTTTGGAAGCGCCTTATCCAGACCCCCTGGCAGAGTCTAATCTCGGCGAGGAAGACACTCCGATACAGATACAGGATTCGCTGGTTGAGTCACACGTTATAGAGAAGGCATCTGGTGAGCTTCATAATGTAGATCATACTTCGGCTTCCTCACTAATAGAAGATCCACAAGACCAAGGAAATGGCGTCATTACAGAATCGGATCATAGCAATGAGCAATCAACAGACCAATTCGAAACTGCTTTACCTGAGCCGGATGTTACTGATGCGCATGCGCCTAAGAAAGCCCAGTCTACGGAATCAGATCTGAAGTATTTCCCGTCTTTAACGGAGCTGTCAACTGATCTTCAGGATAACCTAAATGTTATTTTATCTGATCAGGATGATACTGATGCGCATGCGCCTAAGAAGGCCCCTTCAACGGAATCAGATCTGGAGTATTTCCCGTCCCTAATGGATATTCCAACTGAACTTCCGGACAAGGTAGATACTACTTTACCTGAACAGGATGTTACTGATGCGCCCAAGAAGACTCCCTCGACGGAATCAGATCTGGAGTATTTCCCGTCGCTAACAGAGCTACCAAGTGAACTCCTGGGCAATGCAGATTTCACTTCGCCTGAACCGGATGTTACTATTGCGCAGGCGCCTAAAGAGATCATATCAGGCCTGGAACACTTCCCATCGCACACAGACATGCCGACAAATCTAGAGCGTGAAGAAGATCAGGCCACCGCCTACGAGACACGGAGCCAAACTTCTACTGAAGGAGAAGTGGATCTCGTCGCTGCTTGCGAGTTTCCGGTTCAACAATTGGGCGACCTAAAGGATGATGTACCAGTTGCAACAACACCAGACGAACAATTCTCAAATGTCGAGAGCGCAGATGTATATCTCACCCCTGAAACTTCAGATGAAGAAGATGGTTCACAAGCTCATATGGACGTTGCCAAGGGCGATGACCTAACACGTGAACCAGACCACCACGAGGACCAACGCACAGACGCTTCTCTGCCTCAGCCAGTTCTGTCACAGCGACCGACTCTGCAGTCTGACGGCTCAAATCTCTCCAAAGAGGGAATTTTCAGCATGTCATCCTTAGTGGACGACATGGATCAGCCGTACAGTGATTCGGAGACGTTTTATAATATACTGCGTGCTGGCAGTGATCGCATCGTTGCCACCGAGACAGATATCGCGTCCCCGTGGATATATGGCCAGGCGGATGGCATCTCGTCGCAGACAGGAGCTCGGGTAGAAGAACACCTTTGCAGTCGTCAACTCCTCGAATTCCATGAGTCAGACCTCGTGAGCGCACAGACTCCCGAAGACAGAGCAGTGATCGCGGAAGGTCAACGTCATGACCATTTCGACATTGTTAGTCAGAGAAGAAATCTTTATCACGATAAAAATATCGGAACGGACATCGACAAAACCGAAAAACAGTTGGGGACTCCGACTGCAGAAGACCACATCTACGAGCACAAGTTCACCATGGCGGAACTATCGTTGACACCGTCTTATAAATATTGGCTTGATCGCAGCGTCGAAATACCCTTGGAATTAAAGCTTTCCGATCTGCAGGGACTGGACTACAAAGAAGATTTACTGGAGGACATAATTCTTCTGGCGCCACTGCCCAATGATCACAGCACTCCAGTGAGATCGAACCTATCTGGACCGTACCATCTGGAGCACATCTCGTCCATTCCTGACCCAGCGACTGACATCGCGACCCGCACAAGCACCCTCACCGTGGATATGGACAACTCGATGGCTGCCACTGAACGTGTGGAAGTATACTACGAGTTAGAGAATGATCCAGAGCAATTATATCTGCCCACCGAAGGTGTGGACGCTATTGTCGTGGACCATGGACATGACGAGTGTCCAGGGCAGGGGTCCAGTCGCCAGGTTGCTTCAGACTTCGAAATGCGTCGATTTGTGAGTGAAGTGGTGGCTGCGGTGATCCGTGGTGCCTCAACTCACTTGTCATCTCTGAAGACGTCTATTGTTGGTGGTGTGGAGTCCGGGATACCTGGGAAATCCTTGACAGTCTGTGCAACGAAATCGAAAATGATGGAAAAGGAAAATGTGGCGGCTGATTCAGGTGGGACAAATGTATCCTTGTATACGAATGCTGACAATTTAAAGGACATCGAGACGCATCGATTTGGGAGTGATTTGGTAGCTGCGGTGATCCGTAGTGCCTCAGCTCAATTGTCATCTCTGGAGCCAGATGTCATTTCTGCGCCCGAATCCGGGAGCCCTGCAGGATCTTGGACAGAAATCTCAACGAAATCGAATATTCCAGATCAAGATCTTGCGGATAATTCAGACGTGACAAATGCATCAAAAGGTACGAATGCTGCTAGGTCTAAGAACATGGAGATTCATCGATTTGTGAGTGATTTGGTAGCTGCGGTGATCCGCAGTGCCTCAGCCCAATTGTCATCTCCGGAGCCGCATAGTGCATGTGCTCTAGAATCCGGGAGACTGAACACTCTAGAAGAAAACCGTTTGATCTCGAAGGCCATTGAGATGCGTCGATTTGTGAGTGATTTGGTAGCTGCGGTGATCCGTAGTGCATCATTTCACTTGTCATCTCTGGAGCCAGAGGTCAGTTACGCTCTTGAAACAGAGAGACCTGCAACGATAGGCAAAGTCGTGTCAGCGGAACGGAGCATTCTAGAAGAGCAAGATCTGTCAGAAAATTCGGACGTGACAAATGCATCAAAAGGTACGAATGCTGCTATGTCCAAGGACATCGAGATGCATCGATTTGTGGGTGATTTGGTAGCTGCGGTGATCCGTAGTGCCTCAGCTCAATTGTCATCTCCGGAGCCGCATAGTGCATGTGCTCTAGAATCCGGGAGACTGAACACTCTAGAAGAAAACCATCAGATCTCGAAGGACATGGAGATGCGTCGATTTGTGAGTGATTTGGTAGCTGCATTGATCCGTAGTGCCTCAGCTCACTTATCATATCTGGAGCCAGATGTCATTTCTGCGCCCGAATCCCGGAGACCTGCAGAATCTTGGACATGTATTTCAACGAAGTCGAACACTCCAGAACAAGATCTTGCGGATAATTCAGATGTTACAATTGCATCAAAAGGTACGAATGCTGCTATGTCCAAGGACATCAAGATGCATCGATTTGTGAGTAATTTGGTAGCTGCGGTGATCCGTAGTGCCTCAGCTCAATTGTCATCTCCGGAGCCGCATAGTGCATGTGCTCTAGAATCCGGTAGCCTGAACACTCTAGAAGAAAACCATCTGATCTCGAAGGACATGGAGATGCGTCGATTTGTAAGTGATTTGGTAGCTGCGGTGATCCGTAGTGCCTCAGCTCAATTGTCATCTCCGGAGCCGCATAGTGCATGTGCTCTAGAATCCGGTAGCCTGAACACTCTAGAAGAAAACCATCTGATCTCGAAGGACATGGAGATGCGTCGATTTGTAAGTGATTTGGTAGCTGCGGTGATCCGTAGTGCCTCAGCTCAATTGTCATCTCCGGAGCCGCATAGTGCATGTGCTCTAGAATCCGGTAGCCTGAACACTCTAGAAGAAAACCATCTGATCTCGAAGGACATCGAGATGCATCGATTTGTGGGTGATTTGGTAGCTGCGGTGATCCGTAGTGCCTCAGCTCAATTGTCATCTCCGGAGCCGCATAGTGCATGTGCTCTAGAATCCGGGAGACTGAACACTCTAGAAGAAAACCATCAGATCTCGAAGGACATGGAGATGCGTCGATTTGTGAGTGATTTGGTAGCTGCATTGATCCGTAGTGCCTCAGCTCACTTATCATATCTGGAGCCAGATGTCATTTCTGCGCCCGAATCCCGGAGACCTGCAGAATCTTGGACAGGTATCTCAACGAAGTCGAACACTCCAGAACAAGATCTTGCGGATAATTCAGACGTGACAAATGCATCAAAAGGTACGAATGCTGCTGTGTCCAAGGACATCGAGATGCATCGATTTGTGAGTGATTTGGTAGCTGCGGTGATCCGTAGTGCCTCAGCTCAATTGTCATCTCCAGAGCCGCATAGTGCATGGGCTCTAGAATCCGGTAGCCTGAACACTCTAGAAGAAAACCATCTGATCTCGAAGGACATGGAGATGCGTCGATTTGTAAGTGATTTGGTAGCTGCGGTGATCCGTAGTGCCTCAGCTCAATTGTCATCTCCGGAGCCGCATAGTGCATGGGCTCTAGAATCCGGTAGCCTGAACACTCTAGAAGAAAACCATCTGATCTCGAAGGACATGGAGATGCGTCGATTTGTAAGTGATTTGGTAGCTGCGGTGATCCGCAGTGCCTCAGCTCAATTGTCATCTCCAGAGCCGCATAGTGCATGGGCTCTAGAATCCGGTAGCCTGAACACTCTAGAAGAAAACCATCTGATCTCGAAGGACATGGAGATGCGTCGATTTGTAAGTGATTTGGTAGCTGCGGTGATCCGTAGTGCCTCAGCTCAATTGTCATCTCCGGAGCCGCATAGTGCATATGCTCTAGAATCCGGGAGACTGAACACTCTAGAAGAAAACCATCTGATCTCGAAGGACATCGAGATGCGTCGAGATGCCGATGTTAAAAATCACATTTCTGAAGAGATGCGTCAATTTGTGAGTGAAGTGGTAGCTGCGGTGATCAATAGCGCCTCAGTTCACTTGTCATCTCTGGCATCGGACGTCAAATCTGCTTCGGACCGTGCCCGGAACGTGACAATTGATATTTCTGGCGCATCTGGATATATGTCTGGATACACCACCTTTGGCGCAGATCCTTCTGTATCACCCGAAGGTCGAGAGTCTGCTGAGGGTGCATTAGGTCGAGAACTTGCTGGACACATGGGGCCTAAATGGCTGGAAGATGCGGCGACTGGGAAAAACTTGGCCCTGCTCAGATTCGTCGGGAGTGACGCGCTCGGCGCTAACGGCATCAACGCTGTCTACATCGCTAATCCATTGGCGTCCCCGCCTGCGTCGCCAAGGCAACTACTACGTGGCACCACACCCACTATTCAGGTCACTTCCGGTTCAGGGGCGACGAAAAACCAGGCATACACACGAGCTCTCGTCGTCCTGAGGAAGGAAATACAATCGTTTCCAGATAAAGTGCGTGACCACCCAGTGGCCGCTGTTGGCGAAACGGTCGTCACGAATAGTGAGTTTTCCATCCAGAAGGAAGAGCAGTTAAAATGCGGCAGTTACCGATCAGGGAAGCAGATTGAGTTCCTGCGATCGCGGAACGCGGCTCGCAAGAGGCAACTCGTCGCTGATATCCAAGATGGCGAACGTAAAGTGCATCGAATCAAGCGTCTGCATGGTTATTCTGATGAGAGGGTGGGAGCGGCAATGGCAGTGGCGGGCGGCAGACCGAACCTCCCACACAGGACCAGGATGACCGCCAGAAGAAGCCAGATAAAGTCTTTCACGCAAGTGATAACGCGATCTAGGACATCCTCCTGGGAGCGCAACCATGCTTCACTGATGCATTTTCGCAAACACTGGATTAAATATGTCGAATAACTTCTTCATCCCCATCAGTCAGTTAGATCTATATATTTATGAGCTGTTCTTTGAATTTGCAGTCTTGTTGATTCGCGAGTAGATAATTGGCCTAACTTCTGACACTGATATGCATCGATCGGCCAATGTTAATTCACGTTTATATTTATATTCCTCCAAAAAGTTTTCACATTTATGAGGTCAACAATGACTGGAGGCATAGACATGTGATGAGAGCCCAATGGACGCTTTATAGAACAGAACCGTGCCATTTCAACATGAAGCGTGTGAATCCCACGCAACAACGTATTCGTAGCCCATTGTCTATGTACAAACAACGATACGGCACCATATTTATATTTTACTATTAAAACAATTATGTTTTCTCATTTTTAATTAGTCTTATTGCTTTGTAGTTTACGCTGGTACTCACATTACATGCCTGTGATGCGAGGACAGTCGAACGGGAAAATAGACAGAAATTTTGCGGTGTGTTCCCGTCTAGTGGCATTAGCGATCCAGACCTTTTACCTTTGACAAAGGGGATCACCCGTTGGCTTAGTGAATAGCGCGTCTGTCTATCGTCGAGTGTGCTCCTCTGTGCTAGCACAAATGTCTGTTTATGCTGGACACAGATCCCGTACCATTCTTCGCAGCTAGTAGAGGGTGGGGGTTCCTTCCGAAGACCTGGCTCCTCTCTACCTTGACCCTTTTCATTGTCGCGATAAGACCTACAGAGATTAAATCGTCCTACGTACTAAGCCAACCAATATGACATCAGGCAGCCGCAAAAGTTTCTTGGTTCATAGCC
Organism: Arenicola marina; assembly: GCA_964019135.1. NCBI lineage: Eukaryota > Metazoa > Annelida > Polychaeta > Arenicolidae > Arenicola > Arenicola marina. Next base: position 30,637,660 of record OZ025254.1, on the reverse strand, counting down.
GACGTCACATTTCTGGCCCAGTTGGTCCATGGCCAAGCCTAATGAACAGCACAGCACAGCGTCCGGCCTGTCTGCACCCCTCTGCCCCCCCCCCCCCCCCCCCACCGCCATCACCTCCAGTGCTAATGCCTTCATCCCACATACCTAAATACCTCTTACCAATGGGTATCTCTCGCTCCCGTATCACACTAAACATTTATCACTACATATGTGTCTTTCGGTGTCTACGCCTACGCTGCCCCATGCGCGCGCATTCCAGCCCGCGTACGCTAGTCTACCTCGACTGCCAGCAGAGGGAGCGGAACGCCCTCTGCCGGGAGATCGACTCTGGTCCCGCCACCCCATGTGTAACCAGGTCAAATATTGAACCATCAGAATTATCCTCCATGCGAAGAAATTAAGAACGATTCATATCGAACAAATAAGTAAATTGGCATCAAGTACATAATAATAACCTAAAAATAGCCATCGCTGTACTGTGCAGTCGTAACCGCGATAAGATAGTCCGCTTTCGATTTGTAGGCTGCATTCGTTGCAATCCATATTTTATGTCTGTCGCGATCAAAAACAATGGATCAGCGTCTATAGTTATAAAGCGGTAGAGGTGCCGAAAGTAAAGAACTAGTGACCCCTGCCGGTGGGAGCATGCGCCCCGCCCTCCGTTACGCCCCCCCCCTCCCCGCCCCCCCTCAATCCAGCCACCGAGCCCCGTACCCCATCGCCATCGTACCACCCACCTCCTGGGTGGGTGGTACGGGGTCGGGCAAGCGGACTAACGATCCCATCTCTTGCACACTTGTCATATGGATGGAGCGAGAGATTTAGCTTGTGTACGTCGGCAGCCATTCGCGAGAACATTCTCCAGAGCATTCTTCCGCTAGGCGGCGCGAATCCTGTGTATAGCCGCGCTGGACATAAGAACGGTCGAGATTGAGGCACCCGACTATTTTTTGCGACGTGGTGTTTTTCAATGCGCTATGCGGCTACCCGATGTTTGCAACATTAGTTACCACATGAACAGGTGTATGTACAGCATTAGAATAGGCCTATATCGGCCCATCTTCAATATGTTGGTGTTCACGTGACAAATTGTGTGGTGCAAGAAATGGCTTGGGATGAGTAATACGTGAGCTATTGTTTGTAGAGTTCTACTGAAACAATGATTCGATCGGACTAATCTCGTAAGATTTCACCATCATATTACCGAACATTATGTCGTTGATGGGAGTGTATTAAATACCATGATTTAAAAATAGGGGGTTTAAACATCATTTATTTCTTTAGGTTTGCAATAGCGAATTCACATGTTAATGCTCACATCAATAGGGGGTTGGGGTGGGGGGTCCAATTAGGGTAGGTTCTGACGCCCCCCGGGTTGACCCAAAGCAGAGGGGTTGCACAAACATTAGGGGGGTCCAGTACAAGAGGAGTGGCAGGGGGGTGGGGGTCCGCATCTAAGATACAGTTTGCATTGAAAAAGAGCAACCTCGCTCAAAAAAAAAGAGGAATGCGGTGGGGGGGGGGGGGGTGTCTGGCTACGGAGCCCCCGTGGATCCGCCACTTTAGCCTGGAACTCCCGCGGTAAACCACACTCCATTGCGCTTATCCCATCCTGAGCCGTCAGTGTTGCCCCCCCCCCCACCCCCCCCCCCCGCCATGTGACGTCTCCCCGGTGCCTCCGCCCACACGGCCAATCTGCAGACCTGCAGACCGCTAAATGCTACGATCGAATGGACCGTTAATCTCCGCTAAAATGCCTTGTTTTTCACCTGTGGGCCTGAGCCTGTGAATGGGCGTCAAATTCCAACCTGGTTTGCCTCACCTGGAATAGGCTAACAGGCAGTTCCCGTACAATCCCAAGTCTTGAAAAGTTGTGTTGACGATCAGGGGCCGTATTCATAATCGCCACTGAGGCTACGCCACTGGACTTAGCACTAAGTTGAAGATTTCTCGAGCGATCATCGGGTTCAAAATATATAAGTAGTCACCAAAGAAGTGGATTTTCTGAATTAAGAAAGTGCTAACATTATAGTGAAGAGGATTTCTTAATCATGAGCGCCACCACAACCAGCTGGTGAGATTAAGACGAAAATGCCCTTTTTTCGTGCGCAAATAACGTGGGGATTATGAATATGGCCCCTGCTCATCTGTTAACGCTTATCTTAAATTGAATACAGGATAGTAGAAATCTCAGTTTGGTTAGATAGTCTAGTCCAGGCAGCCAACATGCATTTATTTGGTCAAGATAGTGTATAATATAGGTAATAATGTACACTGCGGGCAAGATCTAGAGACACTTGCCAGGATCTTTCACATCGCTAACACGTATGGGATCTGTACACCAGTATGTTTGCCGACAAACTGCAGAGAAATCTTACCCATAGCCAATGTTGGTTTAAACCTATTTTTTTCCAATTGGCAATTGGAAAGCAGGCAAAGCCTATACACATTCCTCTTGCTGCGAAAATAAGTAACATATATTACAGGCAATCAACTTAACACACTTGATTGACTAAAAGACGAACTGCGATGCTATTGTTGGCTCTCGCTGTAGATCATTGTATGGCAAATGGGAAGAGAGTAGACTATCGGAAGTAGGATGTCAGACATACGCGTTCTAAATAGCGAAACACAACCCTTGTTTATTATAGCTACGAGCCACTAGCGCCATTATTATAATAATTGCCAGTGTTGAGTAATACGTGAGTTATGTGTACTACATCAAGTGCAATTGGGGTGTGTGGGGAGGGGGGGGGCGGAGCACTTCCTCTACAGTCTCCCATGGGCTGTGCTGGCTGTCTCGACCCCCCGCAAGGCGGAGGTGGGGTGGGTGGGTGGGTGGCAGGGAGAGTTGGTCCCGGGATTCGGCAGCAGCAGCAGCAGCAGCGGCCACGGCAGGAGTCCTGCGCGAGCCAAAGAAAGTGAGCCAGGCCAGGCCAGACCAACTGAGCCCAGCCCAAGCCAGGCCAGGCCAACTGAGCCCAGCCCAAGCCAGGCCAGACCGGTTGCCACCCCGAGGCCAGCAGTTGTCTGCCACAGGTATATACGGACAGACCCAGCTTGCTCGTCGATAACCCCGTCCTACGTCAGGTTAACGGCCTAATCCACATCGCTGGCGAAGAGTGCATTGTGTGGTGCGGTGTGTTATCGTCAGTCCGGGACATAGGCCTATCCATAGTAAAGCTTGTTTACACGTCTCGCTGATACAAACGCAGCCCATTCGGGATTACACCTCTAAAAACCGACGGAATAGTATTTACTTAGACCATTTCCTAGCATCGACGTTTGATATCGCATAACCCGGTAAGTTGCGAAGCCACTTTGCGGTTTGTTGGTCTGTTCTCTCCGTGGAAGTAGTTGCACTGGCTCTCGATAGCTATGCCACCTGGCTCTCTATGTCTGACCGGACTTCCAGCTTAATTAAGCTGTCAAGACACAACCGTAAAACAGTCATAACTAATATCCAGCCATTTTCTGAAATTTATACTTGGTATGTAGAATAACGCCCACTAAAGTTAACGCTAGACATATGTTGAGTTTGATGAACTTATTCGTGAAAGAAGAACAAACCCAACCAAGCTTTATCCCCTCATTTGGCCTCGTGTTTACCAATGGGCTACCTATGCACTGTGCGTGTTGGTTTACACCTTCGCTTAAATGTTTATGTTGAAGAAAACGCGTACATCCTGTAGATCTTGGAATGCCATCTAACTATACCACTTTCGCATGTATTATCAAGCATATCATGTCAGATACGTATTAACTAGATGGTTGAAGAATATATCTAGTAAAGAGATGCGATCCCTAGCTGTTCGGGATTTTTTCATTATCATCATACTACAAAAGCTACAATTAAGAAAACAAGATAGACCGGTCTATGACTATCAAAAAATCGTGATTAAGCCAATCAGTGGTGTTTGATGTTTGAGAGGAAACTGTGTAAGACTATTGGACCTGAACCGGGGAGCGAGAAGGTTGAGACAGAAGGGGGGTGCGGGAGGAGGGGGTGCGAATCGAGACTTAGTAGATCGAGAAATGTTGGTGTTTTAGGCCATCTTTGTGCACATAAAGACTACGCCGAGCGGATCGAGAAACCTCTCGGGACGCGGAAATGAGGTTGACTGAAAACATGCCCCAGATATAGGTGCCTGGGTCGGAAACCATGGGATAGCGAGACTCCTCAAAGGTCAGGAATGATGACAAACATCAGGCGACGACAGGCTGGAAGGTGTACTGCCGCCTTTATAAAAAAATATGTATGTACAAAATGCCGTCCTCGCAGGAACCTCTGGTCGCGCTGTACCTGCCTGAACGTCCAAAGGCGCTAAGCTTGTGTAATAACTAACCCTCGTCCTCAGAATAGAATATACTATCACCTCCCCGCCCCCACCCATGCCCTATGTACGCCCCCCCCCTACCCCCACTACCACCCCCGACCCCACCACCATCAACACCGCCTCCCACCCCTGAACCACCACCCCTACCCCGCCCCCACCCTCCCCCCTGCACCACCACCCCTGCCACCCCCACCCCTACCCCACCCCGGCCCCCACCCCTGCACCTCTTATCTAGAAAGGTCAGACTGGCAACGACGTCCCCGGAAAGCTCGGGAAGCGGCGATCCGGAGGGGTTAGAAATGGATCCGGAAGACTAAGGTATGGGATGCAATCACTTCCCGGGCGCTGCGTGTAGACGCAATGTAGCATTCTATACAGACGGATCATATGAGGCACAGCTGGTCTATGTTTTGCACAGCTGCTGTGTGCTTCCCCCATCGACAGTTATTGTATTAACGGGGAGAGGGTGGGTGGGTGGGTGGATGTGGTGGTGGTGGGATGGGTGGGGGGGGAGGAGGGTGTGTGTATTGTATTGTAGTTGTATCATGAGCCGTGTTAGTCGCGAGTCACAACAAAATTGCAATTGATGACGCTAATTACAGGCTTTTGAATCGAGGGAACCCCCACAAATCTGGATCAGCTTGTCAATTGCCATTAAGTAAACGAAAATTGGCAACTCGAAATTGAAAGCTCTATTGAAAAATATGTTATTACTGTTTTATTGTATATTATTATTATTACTGTTAATGTACAGCATGAAACCCTTCATTTATTGCAGAGTGGTTCTCCTTTGCAAGCTCGATATCCAAATCTGGGGATTCACATAATCATCTTATTGTCACGTGAGATCCGATCCCTGGCCCGGTTCAGTCAATGTACGCACATTGTGGCCTAAAACGTGGCCTAAAACCCAACCCATTCATCCATTCCGATCCACCCCCACCCCCACCCCCACCCACACCTCCACACCACGCGCCCTTCAATGCCACCAACATACCGCATACTAGACTGTGTTCTCTTGTCATAAAAGTCGATAGTGTGAATAGATCATGTGTTGAAGTTGTTGTACCATACCTAAGTGTGTCGTGTTATTGCAGGCGGCCGCTAGAGCACGATGAAGAGTGTGTTAATCCCAATAGACTGGAGCGCAAACGCCGAGAAGGCCTTTGACTGTAAGTGGCAAGCCGCACCCTATCGAAGGCTTTTGTTAAATCTTTAATATATGTACATTGTTATGATCCTACCTGTTATCACGTGGGCTTCGGATCCACAGAAATACCGCAGTAAATGTCATAATATACTGTCATTTAATTTCCGTGATCAAGCATCGGAACAAAACTTTGATCTCTATTCCATATAATAAGACAATTATGCTTGACAGAGGGACATGTAACGTCAGGATTTGTCTCAGTCTTGTGTTATTATACTTTAAGGGTATGTCTACAACATCCATAAGAAAGGAACACTTCTGATTCTCGCCCACTTCTTGGAAGGGAGTAAGTCACTTGAACGTTACATTTGCATGATGTTAATCGGTCCACCATGGTAATCTGAATAAAGGGTGTGGTATACGGCCGTTCATACGTGAAAACAGTAGCTAGGCAGCATTCGCAGCCTCGACTATAACGATCGTTTTAGTGACCCAACCAACCGGCAACTCAAATTAAATGCCAAGTGTCAGAAATCTCAATTAGGTGCTGTAGAAACCATATAGAACAGTGTTGCTCTCTGGTGGAGATGATAGGCTAAAATGGAATATATGCAATAATATTGGTGTTGATCAGTCTTGTTCCTGTAATATTAACGATATTACAATTGCCTGATCATCGTACCCTCATCCTCTCCCCAGCTAAAGAGAAGGAGCTGCAGGAGAAAGAAGTGAAGATGCTTGAGTTACAGGAAGTGTATGAGACTCGACTCTTGCAGCTCAAGGTACGGAACACATGTTTCTATTTGCCAATATGTGTACATGTTTCTCACTTAATGCTATTTAGCCCAGCACACTTTTTGCTGAAACTAGTGTAGCAGTATAAACTTCCTTAACCCCGAGTAAGGCAAACCCAGTAAACATCGGACTTTTTTTTAAGGTACAAGCATTTGTACTGAGAGCCTGTCCCAAAGCACATATATATACATGTACATGTATAGAGTGGCGGATCCACGAGGCAGCACGTGCCCCCCCCCCCCCGCCCCTTGGCTTGAAAATAGGCGAAAAAGACACGTGCTCCCCTCCCTGTCTGGATAGTAATTAAACAATGGTGCCCCCCCCCCCCCTCCCCCCTTGGTACGTTCCTTGGTAAGGCCATTGCATACATATATATTCTATCATGTGCGTCATCCAACATAATTACATAGTTTACATCCAAAATTTCAAGTTAACAGTGGTTATGTGCGGGGCTCAACACGTTTGAGGTTAAAGTGGGGAGACTGACTAACGAAGATGTGGCGTGTCTAAAGTGCAGAACCAGAAAACTGCACTTTACCATAGATCTAAGCCGATATCCCATGCGAAATCTATCATAATGGCACCGTACGAACACATGGAGCGAACGAAGAGGGTCTCAATATGATGTATTATAAATAAGGGGGCATCTCCGCATGGGGGGCATCTCCGCATGGGGGGCATCTCCGCATGGGGGGCATCTCCGCATGGGGGGGCATCTCCGCATGGGGGGGCATCTCCGCATGGGGGGCATCTCCGCATGGGGGGCATCTCCGCATGGGGGGGCATCTCCGCATGGGGGGCGTCTCCGCATGGGGGGCATCTCCGCATGGGGGGCATCTCCGCATGGGGGGGCATTTCCGCATTAGGGGCATTCCCGCATGTGAACCGGAAGCAAGGAGATGAGCCCCAGGCGGGAAGGCCGTTAGTTAGCCAGAGTCGGCATTGTGTGGTCTACATGTATTTGAAAAAATAGCTCCGCAAGAAGGCACGATGAGCGCTGACTCAAGTCAACAATTATGGTGAACCTCACATAAAATGTTTCGTTTTCGTGTTTTCAGATTGATCATCGCTGGATAACGGGGCGTGGCACGTCACCAGGTGAACACATCATACAGGTTGCTAAGGAAAACCAAGTGGATATGATTGTCATGGGAGCACGCGGCTTGGGCAAAATTAAACGCACAATTCTAGGCTCCGTCAGTGACTACATCATGAGTAAGTCAAAAGTGCCGGTCTTGATTTGCAAGCTGACGTAAATAAAAGACAAAATGATCCAAATTTATTGCTTAATTTGCAGAATCACGTGATGTCATGTATGTGAATTCATATTGTTTTTGATGTAGAATTGTTATGTGCCATATAGTCTATGTAAATTCATTTTTGTCCTCGTCTTGTAAGTGTAGCCGCAGAATTGCCAATGAGTAGACATTATTGGTCGCTTTGAATTGTTTATATATGTGCTCTGTATGTAAGATGGACTGCTGAATATCACCCTGCCAGACACAGCTGCTTAGTTGTCAAGTTTAATACCGTATGTTATTTAAATAGCAGCGACATTTCGAAACTGATGTAATGCATATATTTAAACTGATGACTTTCGTTGACCACATGCGCATCATACTGATAAGATGCGTTCTTCCTCACCGAGGATTGGAAGTCACGGTGCTGCATATGTTCAGCCACCAGTAGGTCTGCTATGGTGACAGCCTCCCTTAGTCGCTATATGAGAAATGTGGAGAACTGTTTCAACCGTTAAGAGCCTCGATTTCGATGCAATTATCGTGTATTTTTGACATGATATCTTTTGGTTTTCGACGTTCTAATTTAGCCTACCCCACTTTGTTTCACTTTGGTCATCAGGTGTCAGTAAGCGAGTAGGCCTGCATGTATACGTCAAATCACACCGATTCCGAATCTTAAATTATGTTTTTTCAAAGATATGTATCAAGTTTAGCGAGAAGAAAGATATGTCTAATTGTCTTGTATCAATAAATAACAAATGTTCCGTTACTCTTCGAGTTCTTTATCAATAATATAAATGGATGGAGGCGTGGAAAGTTTGCGAGGAAAAAGTGTGTTTTTAAGCCAGTCTTCCATGAAATGTTAGAAAGGGAATATTAAATCAGCCATCTGTTCACTGGCGGTTCAAATTTACATCAATATAGTAGGAGGTGCTATTATATAGAACAGGGGGCGTGCGGGTGCCCCATTCAGTATACCTGAGAGAGCAGACAATTGTGATGAAAGAGATATCCCTATTGAGTGGAGCGAGGGGGGGGGGGGGGGTGAACATGGGCGTGCATAAATAGATAGAGCGGGTTTGCTAGGGCAAGTTTTCCCATTCCGAGCACTTTCTTCATCACCATGATTTACATGCATTGCATAGATCTATATGTTTTCACTATCACCATAATTATTTATTAAACCGGAATAATATCCATCCTTTCAATAGCATACATGTACGATTTGTGAATTAAATTGGTTGGATGCCCCCCCCCCGCGCCCCACGCCCCCGTAAGTTGGTTGGGTGGCTTTGACGCCCCCCACCCCCACGCCCCCGTAAGTTGGTTGGGTGGTTTTGCCGCACGCCCCCGTAAGTCGGTTGGGTGGTTTTGACGCCCCCAACCCCCCCACCTACCCGCCCCTGTAAGGGTTGGGTGGTTTTGGCGCCGCCTTCTCTTCTTCACCACGCGTTGAACTGTGTCGGAGGCAAGTCGCCCGTGCAAAATTAGCATAATATGTGTCACTGCTGTCACGAGCGTGTTCCCTGACTCCTCCCTAGCACCCACAAGCCACTGAGCTATGGCAAGCCCTTTCATCGTTAAATACTTATTTTACATTGTTCTACGTAATTGCCTAAAATAATAAAACTAAAATCTTGCACATTGGTTAAAAATATTTCACATGTCATTGAGTCATTTCATTATATCTGTAAATGACTGCACATATGACAAAATATTTGTACATTAAATCATTATTAAGTCAACATTTCTCTACATAATTTTGTATATAGGCCTGCATGTGCACATATTTGCACATATCATGAAATCAATCAGCTTATCTTTAAATCACTCAGCCTATCTTTAAATCACTGAAATATATCAACCTATTGAAAAATATCGTAGCTATTGGCACACATTTTAAATTGATTTGATGATATGTCCAATTAATGATATGTCCAAATAAGGCTATTTGCACATTAATTCAACTCCACATATCGCAAATTCGATAACATATATAATAAATTCAATTCAACATATCATTATTTCTATTCCACATATCATTATTTTAATTTAACATATCATTAGTATCAATGCCACATTTCATTAATACAATTCAACATATAATTGAATCAAGTGTGGGAACTATAATAAGGATGAGGAAAAACGGGAGGTAAGAAGGGGAAGGGGTGAACGAATATAGAACCGGGCGGGGATGATAGGAGAACGGGACAGCGGTGAAGAGAAAACGGGACAGGGGTGAGGGAAGAATGAAGGCAGGGGTGAGGGGAGAACGGGGGAAGGGGTGAGGGAAGAACGGAGCAGGGTTGAGGGAAGAATGAAGGCAGGGGTGAGGGAAGAATGGGGGAAGGGGTGAGGGAAGAACGGAGCAGGGTTGAGGGAAGAATGAAGGCAGGGGTGAGGGAAGAACGGGGCAGGGGTGAGGGAAGAATGAAGGCATGGGTGAGGGAAGAATGGGGGAAGGGGTGAGGGAAGAACGGAGCAGGGTTGAGGGAAGAATGAAGGCAGGGGTGAGGGGAGAACGGGGGAAGGGGTGAGGGAAGAACGGAGCAGGGTTGAGGGAAGAATGAAGGCAGGGGTGAGGGGAGAACGGGGGAAGGGGTGAGGGAAGAACGGAGCAGGGTTGAGGGAAGAATGAAGGCAGGGGTGAGGGAAGAATGGGGGAAGGGGTGAGGGAAGAACGGAGCAGGGTTGAGGGAAGAATGAAGGCAGGGGTGAGGGGAGAACGGGGGAAGGGGTGAGGGAAGAACGGAGCAGGGTTGAGGGAAGAATGAAGGCAGGGGTGAGGGAAGAATGGGGGAAGGGGTGAGGGAAGAACGGAGCAGGGTTGAGGGAAGAATGAAGGCAGGGGTGAGGGAAGAACGGGGCAGGGTTGAGGGAAGAATGAAGGCATGGGTGAGGGAAGAATGGGGGAAGGGGTGAGGGAAGAACGGAGCAGGGTTGAGGGAAGAATGAAGGCAGGGGTGAGGGGAGAACGGGGGAAGGGGTGAGGGAAGAACGGAGCAGGGTTGAGGGAAGAATGAAGGCAGGGGTGCGGGGAGAACGGGGGAAGGGGTGAGGGAAGAACGGAGCAGGGTTGAGGGAAGAATGAAGGCAGGGGTGAGGGAAGAATGGGGGAAGGGGTGAGGGAAGAACGGAGCAGGGTTGAGGGAAGAATGAAGGCAGGGGTGAGGGGAGAACGGGGGAAGGGGTGAGGGAAGAACGGAGCAGGGTTGAGGGAAGAATGAAGGCAGGGGTGAGGTAAGAATGGGGGAAGGGGTGAGGGAAGAACGGAGCAGGGTTGAGGGAAGAATGAAGGCAGGGGTGAGGGAAGAACGGGGCAGGGGTGAGGGAAGAATGAAGGCATGGGTGAGGGAAGAATGGGGGAAGGGGTGAGGGAAGAACGGAGCAGGGTTGAGGGAAGAATGAAGGCAGGGGTGAGGGGAGAACGGGGGAAGGGGTGAGGGAAGAACGGAGCAGGGTTGAGGGAAGAATGAAGGCAGGGGTGAGGGGAGAACGGGGGAAGGGGTGAGGGAAGAACGGAGCAGGGTTGAGGGAAGAATGAAGGCAGGGGTGAGGGAAGAATGGGGGAAGGGGTGAGGGAAGAACGGAGCAGGGTTGAGGGAAGAATGAAGGCAGGGGTGAGGGAAGAACGGGGCAGGGGTGAGGGAAGAATGAAGGCATGGGTGAGGGAAGAATGGGGGAAGGGGTGAGGGAAGAACGGAGCAGGGTTGAGGGAAGAATGAAGGCAGGGGTGAGGGAAGAATGGGGGAAGGGGTGAGGGAAGAACGGAGCAGGGTTGAGGGAAGAATGAAGGCAGGGGTGAGGGAAGAATGGGGCAGGGGTGAGGGAAGAACGGAGCAGAGGTGAGGGAAGAATGGGGCAGGGGTGAGGGAAGAATGGGGCAGGGGTGAGGGAAGAATGAAGGCAGGGGTGAGGGAAGAATGGGGCAGGGGTGAGGGAAGAATGAAGGCAGGGGTGAGGGAAGAATGGGGCAGGGGTGAGGGAAGAACGGAGCAGGGTTGAGGGAAGAATGAAGGCAGGGGTGAGGGAAGAACGGGGCAGGGTTGAGGGAAGAATGAAGGCATGGGTGAGGGAAGAATGGGGGAAGGGGTGAGGGAAGAACGGAGCAGGGTTGAGGGAAGAATGAAGGCAGGGGTGAGGGAAGAACGGGGCAGGGTTGAGGGAAGAATGAAGGCATGGGTGAGGGAAGAATGGGGGAAGGGGTGAGGGAAGAACGGAGCAGGGTTGAGGGAAGAATGAAGGCAGGGGTGAGGGGAGAACGGGGGAAGGGGTGAGGGAAGAACGGAGCAGGGTTGAGGGAAGAATGAAGGCAGGGGTGAGGGGAGAACGGGGGAAGGGGTGAGGGAAGAACGGAGCAGGGTTGAGGGAAGAATGAAGGCAGGGGTGAGGGAAGAATGGGGGAAGGGGTGAGGGAAGAACGGAGCAGGGTTGAGGGAAGAATGAAGGCAGGGGTGAGGGGAGAACGGGGGAAGGGGTGAGGGAAGAACGGAGCAGGGTTGAGGGAAGAATGAAGGCAGGGGTGAGGTAAGAATGGGGGAAGGGGTGAGGGAAGAACGGAGCAGGGTTGAGGGAAGAATGAAGGCAGGGGTGAGGGAAGAACGGGGCAGGGGTGAGGGAAGAATGAAGGCATGGGTGAGGGAAGAATGGGGGAAGGGGTGAGGGAAGAACGGAGCAGGGTTGAGGGAAGAATGAAGGCAGGGGTGAGGGGAGAACGGGGGAAGGGGTGAGGGAAGAACGGAGCAGGGTTGAGGGAAGAATGAAGGCAGGGGTGAGGGGAGAACGGGGGAAGGGGTGAGGGAAGAACGGAGCAGGGTTGAGGGAAGAATGAAGGCAGGGGTGAGGGAAGAATGGGGGAAGGGGTGAGGGAAGAACGGAGCAGGGTTGAGGGAAGAATGAAGGCAGGGGTGAGGGAAGAACGGGGCAGGGGTGAGGGAAGAATGAAGGCATGGGTGAGGGAAGAATGGGGGAAGGGGTGAGGGAAGAACGGAGCAGGGTTGAGGGAAGAATGAAGGCAGGGGTGAGGGAAGAATGGGGGAAGGGGTGAGGGAAGAACGGAGCAGGGTTGAGGGAAGAATGAAGGCAGGGGTGAGGGAAGAATGGGGCAGGGGTGAGGGAAGAACGGAGCAGAGGTGAGGGAAGAATGGGGCAGGGGTGAGGGAAGAATGGGGCAGGGGTGAGGGAAGAATGAAGGCAGGGGTGAGGGAAGAATGGGGCAGGGGTGAGGGAAGAATGAAGGCAGGGGTGAGGGAAGAATGGGGCAGGGGTGAGGGAAGAACGGAGCAGGGGTTAGGGAAGAATGGGGTAGGGGTGAGGGAAGAACGGGGCAGGGGTGAGGGAAGAACGGAGCAGGGGTGAGGGAAGAATGAAGGCAGTGGTGAGGGAAGAACGGAGCAGGGGTAAGGGAAGAATGGGGCAGGGGTGAGGGAAGAACGGGGCAGGGGTGAGGGAAGAACGGAGCAGGGGTGAGGGAAAAATGAAGGCAGTGGTGAGGGAAGAACGGGGCAGCGGTGAGGGAAGAATGAAGGCAGGGGTGAGGGAATTAAGAACGGGGCAGGGTTGCGGGGAGAACAGGGCAGGGATGAGAGAAAAGTGGAGGGAGGGGTGAGGGAAGAACGGGGCAGGGGTGAGGTACGAATGGAGGCAGGGGTGAGGGAAGAACTGGGCAGCGGTGAGGGAAGAATGAAGGCAGGGGTGAGGGAATTAGGAACGGGGCAGGGTTGCGGGGAGAACGGGGCAGGGATGAGAGAAAAGTGGAGGGAGGGGTGAGGGAAGAACGGGGCAGGGGTGAGGTACGAATGGAGGCAGAGGTGAGGGAAGAACGGGGCAGGGGTGAGGGAAGAATGGAGGCAGGGTTGAAGGGAGAACGGAGTAGGGGTGAGGAAAGAATGGAGCAGGGATGCGGGAAGAACAGAGCAGGGATGGTGAAAAAACTGGCAGTGCTGAGGGAGGAAGGGATTCCGGTATTGGGAGAAAAAAAAGTGGGGGAAGGGCCGGGAATGGGTGAGGGGAGGAGCTGGCAGGGGTCATTTATAGAAGCCCGAACTGGGGAAGGGTGAGGAGAGAATGGGGCAGGGCCCGGTGAGCGAGGAAAGAAATAAGAAAACAATATCCGGGTCTTGGTTTATTGCAACACTTAAATTAGTATTATTTTAAATCATTTCGACATATTATTTAATTATTTCGACATATTATTAAATCATTTCAACATATTATTAAATCAATTCAAGACAACATTAACTCATTAATATGATAAAAGCGATATGTCAAAATTCGATGTTTCGAGTTATGTGAAAAATTATTAGACATTTGGACGTGTGTCCTGTTATTTAGAGATATGTTAGTATCGTTTCGTAATATGTATCCATATTAACACATATGTGGAATTATTTAGAGATACGTCAAAATGAATTAATGATATGCGCAAATGTTTAGAGACGTTGAAATCCTTCAATGATAAGTGTACTGTGTGAAAACATTTGCAATTATTTAACGATATGTGAAAGTATTTACATATATATGTGCCATTATTTAGAAATATAATAAATAAATATATAATTTAGAGATCAAAAGGCTTGCCATAGTTCCCAGGCCACGAAGCGTACGCCACCTACCGAATGAGAGTTCTCCAGCTTAGGGCCAATCTCTCGAGAGAGGGCGACCCGATCGCAGAACTCCAGCGCCCAGATGAGTGACATGCAGCCTAACAACTGTAACAGCTACCACTCCCACCATTATAGTGGACGAACTGGTGCGAACCCTTATAAAGTAAACTGGTCTACCTACTTCAAAGTTTTGGTCCAGCCGGTGGCTTGTACGCCTGATGGTAGAGCTCCCAGAACGCCACCCTGCGATGAAGTTTGCAAATATACATTAGGACGCGAACCAGCCTAAGGAATCCCCCGGGGTTTACCACCGAAAACTCCTTGGGCTAACCGTGGGGTAGTTGACTAATCTGTAGTATGTATCCAGGATGTAAGACGAGACAGATTATATTATATATAAGGATGGAACTAAAGCCGTGTAAAGGCAGACTGACGTGTAGCAATGACTTCATCGAGGGATCGAGACCCTATCATGATCAACTTCTCTACAGTAATCTCTGTCTGCTGGGCTTGTGGACTGTGCATAATCATAATGAGCGACAGAGGAGAGTCTCAGCGAGCAGATTTCTTGTGCCATGTGACATGTCAGGTCGATGAATACTGCGACACCCAAGGCTATCCAGAATGCATTTCGTGTGAGCAAGGACCATGCTTCCCAGGCCAGTCACCCGGCTCCTTCGAGTCTGAGGAACACTGCAAATTGGTTTGTCCTGGTAAGTATAACTCTGTTGTAATATGGATAGGTATTACCTAAAAAATGCGAGCATATATTTGTTAATTCAGATATCTCAAGGGGATACACCTAGATTAATATTCAAAATAAACCCTACTTTAGCTTGCCATAATGCATATCTTTGGCGGGATGTCATATAAGCTTATACCATGCATATGCTTATGGCATATCATTCCGTTGCTTAGGAACTCCCATTGTAAAGTCATTTTTATAAAATTTTGATGTCACAACTAGTCAGAAGAGGGCTCTGCTTGGAGATTGGCAATAGAAATTTTGCGTGTCGCTGATAAATTAACTTTGATTTCAAGTATACATCCAATGTTAACATTGAATAATTTATTCATTAATTTTGTGGGGCAGCTGATTTTATTATTAAAGACATAGCATAATGGCCTTTGACCTTATTGCTTGAATATATTTAAATACAGCCGATATTTACTCTGAACTCGAAAAGGTCTCATGGGTGCTGTTACGTGAAATGAAAGTCCCTAAGCCTATGCTTGAAATGGACTTTGAATATGCATGGATGTTACCTTAAGAGCTATCTTCACTGATATGACCAATGTAATATAGTCATAGATATATAGTTAATTCGGCTTGGTTGGGCTTTTTTGATGCTTTAAGTATAGTATTTGTGTCACTGCAGGATATTTCACCTCTGTGAAGACAGGCAACAGTCATGTGGTGACAACACAAAGTGGCATCACTGATGTCCCGCTGGGAGTCGCTGCAAATACTTCCTTTGACCAGGAAACCCTACTCATTGGTGCCATGATCACAGTTGTGATTGTCCTAGGTCTGGTGATTATTATAGTAGTGATCACTGGTGTAGCCCAAAGAAGTAGGACAAGAAAGATCCAGAATCCAGACACCAACGATGAAGAAGAGAGTCTGGTGGAGGAACGACTTACAGGGTTGCATGATACTATCATTCGCGTTGACAGTCACGACATTTCCCCGAGAAACAGTTTGTGCCAGTGAATTTAGTTACCAAACAGGAAAGCAAGGGAAATGGCAGTGCAATTGTTACAAAGAAGATGGATTTGTTAGAGCATCGAACATATCAGCGTGGACTGAAAGACATAGCCATATAGTGTCTTTACAACACTATGTATTGCATACCATATATGTGTAATTATACACCAAGAACCTAAAAACACATTTTCATTCAAAATAGTTTTCCAGTTTTGAATGAAAATATTGTTGTATGAGTAATATATATAGGAAGGCTAATATGCATTACACGTATTATATATATGTATAAATGTTGATTCAACTGACATCCATGACGAGGTTCGTTCTCTTTAGGAGAGTTAAAATCATGGGCATCTCCTTTCAAAAACATCATTTAAAATCCTAGATTCGCCCTTGATAATGGACAGTGGATCAATTTAGGGGTCTGATGCATTGACCAGCCAGCGATGTTTGACACGTTTGCCGAGGGCCCATGCGTTGCGACCGATCACAAAGTTTTGCCTATGATCCTTGAAGCGGGCGCACTCAGTTTCCGGCCCTGGAGCTCCGGGGATGAAGAGGGGCCGGCGCGGTAGCTCAGTGGGTTAGAGCGCTCGCATTGAGTGTTTTGGTCACTTGAGAGCCTAACGGCACGTGGATCGGTGGTTCGAGCCCCGCTGTGGCCATGTCTGTATGGTCGCAGGATAAAGATCTCATGTCCTTCGCAAAGAGTAGAGGGTTACCCCCGGGGACATGGCAGCACTCTCCCTTTCTTGACCCGTTGAAGCGATATGACCACAAAATCTGTGCTCGCCCCGCCCCCCACCCCGGTTGTCAAAAAATTGACACCTTGGTCGCATATTGTTCAGCCCCCCCCCCCCCTTGATCGTCAATTTGTTTCTATTGTGCCCCCCCTGCAATGATTCCTGCAGCACACGCCCCTGCCATGTATTCCATGTTATCATCATAAATAAGGACTTTTATAAGTTTACGTTCGTCACATATATATTTTACACTTTTGCATTCTGATTTTATTTACGCAATAAAATTGTATACGTTATATTACTGAGTGTTATACCCGAATAGGGGGGGGGGAGTTAAGTGGAAGGACAATTATACGTCGTAGAGAAACATAAACCGACATTCTTTCAAACCAAAATTCAGATTACTTTTTTAATTTTTACTTGTCGCACTTGATATTAACTTGTCCCCCCCCCCCCCCAAAAAAAAAACACACCAAAAAACCTCGAAACACCTTGTTTTATTAAAGTGCCACGATTAAACTACTACTGTGCAAGTGATTGCGGTACTCATTTCCATTTTGAAACAATTGTTAACAATTAGTGTCTCCCACCCCTCCCCACCTACAGTTTTCCGACTACCCAGAAATGTTGTTGCTAAAACCAAATGGATGACCTAAATAGCATCCGTATCCATTCCAGGCCTGTAAATCATCCTTACTTTCCGACTTTATCACTACTTTTCTTAGGTTCTCCTTAATTCCTACTTTTTCCATAATTTTTATTTTGTTCCTACTTAGTTTTGAGATTTCTAATATTTGACCAGATGACATGAAAGGCACCTATTGTTTGAAGGAATTCAGGTACATCAGGAGCACGCCACTAGTGCTTGATTGATGTCCGATGACCTATGATACTGGGTACTGTCACAGAGTATGTACTATGGAGTAGGAATTATGTTGTATAAGACGTCCCCTGTGGTATTGAAATGCATGTTAACTTATCTGGCCTGGTTTCAGAGTAATAAGTGATATAGTAAGGGTAAAAGTCATCTCGGTAAGTAATGCAGAGAGTATGCAGAAGAGGCGTAGCTATTTTCATCAGAATTCCCTACATTTGTTCCTGGTGTCTTTACCTTTCCCTACTTTTTCTCTTGGTTAACGAGTTTAACAATTAACACTTGAGAAGGCGTTATCGGAAGTAACAACTTGGTGTACTGATAATTACATTAAAGCCAACCGACGTAAGTACCAAGCAATCGTATTTGAGAGGCGAAACGAAATAGGTGAGGCTAGATGTTTTTCCATTTCTGGTACAGAACTTGCAGCGGAACAGGAAGTAACATTACTAAGTCTTCAACTGGATTCCAGATTAAATTTCGGCAGCCATATATCAAGTTTGTGCAAAAAGGCTGGTAAAAAAGTCTGTGTGTTAGCTAGGGTGTCTAAGTCCATGGATTTTGATAGAAAACTTACATTAGTTCATTCAGTCGTCCTTTCACATTTTAAGTATTGTCCGGTTGTGTGGCATTTCTGTGATATGAAAAACACGCGTAAGATTGAAAAGATACAGGAGCGTGCACTGAGATTTGTTTTTAATGATTTTAGATCAGCATATAAAAAGTGGAGGAAGAAAGCGGGTCGACCTTTGCTATATGTTGAACGGTTGCGCGGTATAGCTTTAGAATTTTACAAGTGTATCAACAAGATTGGGCCCAGTTACTTTCATGACATGCATCATAGGAAAGCAACAACGGGTTGAATAATGGACCAACTCTATGTATGCCACGCGTTAAGACAACAGCCTATGGACAAAATTCAGTGAAGTATCAAGGCATCAAGTTATGGAATATGCTTAACAAAGAAATCAAGTTAACGAAATCTGCTCAGGAATTCAAAACAATGCTGTCGACCTCGGATGTTTTCATGTGTCACTGTAATTCGTGCACATTGTGCAACATAGCTGACGGGTAAGGTTTAAATAGATGATAGAATGGTTGTTATTTTGTCATTATCACATGTACATTTATCACATCAACTCCAGTCATTGTATCATTGTCGGTCAATAGCACTTGTGCTAATGTTTATTGTTGACTTTTATATACCGACGTTAAATAAAACTTTATCTAGTCTTATTATATCTTATTGTACTTTTCTGGCACCAGTAGCCCTATATTATCCCGATTTTTTTGCGAGGGGTCTATCGCAGGCATGCTTTTCAAACGATCCCAAATTGATACGGATAGGGGAGAGACAGGTCTTAGCGGGTGTGTGTAACAGGAGGGGGGGGGGGTCCGTCCTGGATGGGTGAGGTGTGGGGTCCCCTCTAGGTGTGTGTGATGGGGGAGTTCGGTCCCGTGTGAGGGGCCGAGGGATCCTTTGCGGGGTGAGTGAGGGAGAGGGGATCCATGCTATGGGGTGTATGCGACTATCACACTTACAGATCAACAAATGAGACTGAGTAACTATTGATAATGAACCAGCTAAAGCCGACAAAAAACCTCAAACAAGTTTGGAATATGTACTTGTCCGGCAATCACTTGTCCTGTCGGAAAAGTACAGGGAAGTTTTCACTTGTCCGATAGGTAACATCACTTGTCCCGGACAAGCGGACAAGCGTTAATGTCGAGCCCTGAATATGTTAGCCAAGAAAGAAAACTCAATAGACCGTTCTAGGGGAAATTCTGCCAGGCGCGTGTTTAACTAGCTCGCAAATGCAAATAGCGAGTACTGACTTATAGCTGCATCATTTTCAAACGTTTATCATTGGTTAAACCGCGTGTTTTCTAAAATAAAAAACCCACTTTGTCCAGATCAATGGCTTGACTATTGGCTGATACCATTTTAAGAACGAGACAGAGGCATATAAGCCGAGAAAACAGCTGATATAAATGCCAACTGGCAAATGTAACGACTTTCACTACGATGTGCTTAACGTGAAAACGGCCATCTTCCCGGTTTCCTGATATTTTTGAGTGCAGAAAAAATGATCGTTCTGGCGTTTATTTTGTCTTGATGTATGAAAAACGTAATTCAGGAATATATATTGCACAGAATACATAACTTGGTACCCGATGTGTACCGATTATAACTGGTTATAAAGCGATGATATGGACCGCTGTGGCATGATACTCTGTCAGGCTTGATAAATGTCGGGGCTCTAATGCACGCCGAATTCATTGAAGTCACTCTCTTGATTGCCTTCGACCACAGTGCACACCGGTAGTCGGAGCCACTGTCGAGTTTCCTAGGCTAAATTGTCATGGTGGGCTTTTGAAAACTATATAGATCTACTCTTTGAATGTGGTAAATATGATGTACTTAGTTTGATGAACATGCGTGGTGTGTTACCAATTACAATTGACTTTTATACTCGCGCCCATCACACCCGTAAAAGCATTCTCTGCCTTCGCCTCACTCCGCTAGGGCTTCATTATATAAAGCGGAGCTTGCGTACCGCCATCGTGCGGGGAGCTTGCCGTAGAATTCGCATTTAAATTACGGTTCATGTGTTCCCACCCTTTCCCCCAATCCTTTCCCTATTCTCATTTCCTGCGAATCAGCATGTGAGGAGGTCGACCCAACCCCACACCCGTAACATCCGCATGCATGATTAAATACGTCACAACTTAATTGAACATGCAAGCATTATCTTGGCCAAACATTGGTAAAAGAAACAATATATGCCAAGACAAGAATAATTAGTAACCAATTAACCCTGATATACGACCATATTTTAAGCACAACTTGACGGCATAAACTTTTTAACGCACGACCTATTGGTGTGTAACTTTAATCCAATCATGTGGTGATAAAAGCCTTTCCACTTGTAAGTTTAGTCGCAGAATTGCCAATGAGTAGACATTGTTGTATGAAGTCGCTTGTTACAGTACTTGTTTATATATGTGTTCTATATTTAAGATGGACTGCCTAGTATCACTCTGCCAGACACATCTGCTTAGTTGTCAATTTTAATACCGTATTTTAATACCGTATGTTAATGTTAAATAATAGCGGCGACATTTCGAAAGAGATGTAATTCATATATTTAAACTGATGACTTTCGTTGACCACGTGCGCATCATACTGATAAGATGCGTTCTTTCACTCTCTGCCTTCGACTCCGCTGCGTAGCGCCACTGTGCGGGGAGCTTGGCGTTCTTCCTCACGGAGGAATTGGAAGACACGGTGCTGCATATGTTCAGCCACCAATAATTCTGCTATGGTGACAGCCTCCCTTAGTCGCTATATGAGAAATATGGAGAAGTGTTTCAACCATTAAGAGCCCCGATTTCGATGCAATTATCTTGTATTTTTGACATGATATCTTTTGGTTTTCGACGTTCTAATTTAGCCTACCCCACTTTGTTTCACGTTGCTCATCAGGTGTCAGTAATCGAGTAGGCCTACATATATACGTCGAATCACACCGATTCCGAATCTTAAATTATGGTTTTGGAAGATATGTATTTAGTGAGAAGAAAGATATGTCTAATTGTCTTGTATCAATAAATAACAAACGTTCAGTTACTCTTTATTGAGTTCTTTATCAATAATATAACTGGATGGATGCGTGGAAAGTTTGCGAGGAAAAAGTGTGTTTTTAAGCCAGACTTCCATGAAATGTTAGAAAGGGAATATTAAATCAGCCATCTGTTCACTGGCGGTTCAAAGTTACATCAATGTAGTAGGTGGCCCTATTATATAGAACAGCCCCCCCCCAACCCAGCAATGTACGTAGTAAGAGCCCCCCCCCCGCTCCCCGGATGGTAGGGCAAGTTTTCCCATCCCGAGCACGTTTTTCATCATAATGATCATTTACATGCAATATGCATAGATCTAATATATGTTTTCACTATCAACAAAATTATTTATTAAACCCGAAATATGCATTCTTTCAATAGCATGCAAGTACGATTTGTGAATTAAGTTGGTTGGGTGCCCCCCCCCCCCCACGCCCCCTTAAATTGGTTTTGACGGCCCCCAGCCCCACGCCCCCGTAAGTTGGTTTGGTGATTTTGCCGCACGCCCCCGTAAGTTGCTTGGGTGGTTTTGACGCCGCCCCCCCCCCCCGTAAGGGTTGGGTGGTTTTGGCGCCGCCTTCTCTTCTTCACCACGCGCGTTGAACTGTGTCAGAGGCAAGTCGCCCGTGCACAATTAGCATAATATGTGTCACTGCGGTCACGAGCATGTTCCCTGACTCCTCCCTCGCACCCACAAGCCACTGAGCTATGGCAAGCCCGTTCATCGTTAAATACTTATTTTACATTGTTCTACATAATTGCCTAAAATAATAATATTAAAATCTTGCACATTGGTTAAAAATATTTCACATGTCATTGAGTCATTTCATTATATCTGTAAATGACTGCACATGTGACAAAATATTTGTACATTAAATCATTATTAAGTCAACATTTCTCTACATAATTGTGTATATTGGCCTGCATGTGCACATATTTGCACATATCATGAAATCACTCAGCCTATCTTTAAATCACTCAGCCTATCTTTAAATCACTGAAATATATCAACCTATTGAAAAATATCGTAGCTATTGGCACACATTTTAGATTGATTTAATGATATGTCGAATGTGTTATGTTGAATTAATGATATGCCCAAATAAGGCTATTTGCACATTAATTCAACTCCATGTATCGCAAATTCAATATCATATATAATAAATTCAATTCAACATATCATTATTTCTATTCCACATATCATTATTTTAATTTATCGTATCATTAGTATCAATGACACATTTCATTAATGCAATTCAACATATAATTGAATCAACTGTGGGAACTATAATTGGGATGAGGAAAAACGGGAGGAAAAAAGGGGAAGAAGTGAAAGAATTTAGGACAGGGCGGGGATGATGGGAGAACGGGACAGCGGTGAGGGAAGAACGGGGCAGGGATGAAGGAAGAACGGCCCGGGCAGAGTGAGGAGAGAACGGGGGAGGGTTGAGGGAAGAATTAAGGCAGTGGTGAGGGAAGAACGGAGCAGGGGTGAGGGAAAAATGAAGGCATGGGTAAGGGAAGAACGGAGCAGGGGTGAGGGAAGAATGAAGGCAGGGGTGAGGGAAGAACGGGACGGGGTTGAGGGGAAAATGAAGGCAGGGATGAGGGAAGAACGGGACAGGGTGAGGGAAGAATAAAGGCAGGGTGAGGGAATTAAAAACAGGGCAGGGTTGAGGGAATTAAGAACGGGGCGGGGGTGAGGAAAGAACGGGACAGGGGTGAGGGAAGAACGGGGCAGGGGTGAGGGAAGAACGGGACAGGGGTGAGAGAAGAACGGGACGGGGTTGAGGGGAAAATGAAGGCAGGGATGAGGGAAGAACGGGACAGGGTGAGGGAAGAATAAAGGCAGGGTGAGGGAAGAACGGGGCAGGTTGAGAGAAGAACGGAGCAGGGGTGAGGGAAGAATGAAGGCAGGGTTGAGGGAATTAAGAACAGGGCAGGGTTGAGGACGGGGCAGGGTGAGGGAAGAACGGGACAGGGGTGAGGGAAGAATGGGATTCTGGTGATGGGAGAAAGGTTCTAATTGCGGGAAGAACCGGGAATAGGTGAGGGGAAGAGCTGGCAGAGGTCATGTATAGAAGCCAGAACTGGGCAAGGGTGAGGGAAGAATGGGGCAGGGCCTGGTGAGAGAACAAAGAAATAAGAAAACAATATCCGGGTCTTGGTTTATTGTCACACTTATATTAGTGTTATTTTAAATCATTTCGAAATCAATTCAAGACAACATATATGCATTATTATAAAAGCAATATGTCAAAATTCGATGCTTCGAGTTATGTGAAAATTATTTAATGCTATATGTTCAATTGGTTTTGACACATCATTAAATGATTGAAAATATCCCTAAATATTTTGACGTGTGTGCTGCTATTTACATATATGTTAATATCGTTTTGTAATCTGTATCCATATTAACACATATGTGGAATTATTTAGATATATGTCGAAATGAATTAATGATATGCGCAAATGTTTAAATACGTTGAAATTATTAAATGATAAGTGTTCATATGTGAAAACATTTGCAATTTATTTAAAGATATGTAAAAGTATAAATTTGCATATATATGTGGCATTATTTAGAAATATAATAAATAAATAAATAATTTAGTGAGAAAAAGGCTTTCCATAGTTCGCAAGCCACGAAGCATACGCCACCTACCGGATAAGAGTTGTCCAGCTTTGGGCCAATCTCCCGAGAGAGGGCGACCCAATGGTTTGTACGTGTGATCGTAGAGCTCCGGGAGCGCCTCTCTGCGGTAAAGTTTGCAAATACACGCCATCAGGACGCGAACCAGCATGACGGGGTTCCCCCCGGGTATTCCAGGCCGTATTCCAGCAAGGGAATCCCTACAAAAGTCAGTAACGTCTGTTCGGTAACTCGTTGGGATAACCGTGCAATTGTGCTGTAGTTCAGTGACTAATCCTCCCGTAATATGTATCAAGGATATAAGAGGAGACAGTTGATGAGGATGGAGCTAAAGCTGTTGACGGGCAGGCTGACGTGTATCATTGAGTTCATCAAGGCCAAGGGATCGAGACCCTATCATAATCAACATCTATGCAGGAGTCTCTGTCTGCTGGGCCTGTGGACTGTGCCTAATTATAATGGGCGACAGAGGAGAGTCTCAGCGAGCAGATTTCTTGTGCCATGTGCCATGTCAGGTCGATGAATACTGCGACACCCAAGGCTATCCAGAATGCTTTTCGTGTGAGCAAGGACCATGCTTCCCAGGCCAGTCACCCGGCTCCTTCGAGTCTGAGAAATACTGCAAATTGGTTTGTCCTGGTAAGCATAAATCTATTGTATAAATAGGGGTCAGGAAGGGGTAAATGGGGACAAAAAGACACAGGCATATGTGTAAAATCGACATTCAACATTGATCCCTAAATTTTGATACTGAAGATGTGGAAAAGTTAGGTGAAAAGTTATATCAATATAGATTTTAGTTTAAAATGTCATTGCATGAACTTAGCCAAAAGATTATCATGAAAAATTGACATTCGACACTGAGAATTTTGAAAAATCAACACTTGACTGCCCCTTCAAGATCTGTATCAATGCAAATTATAATCAGTGGTAATGCATGGGGCTGATCCAAGATTTGGTGCTTCAGTAAAACTTCCATAACATTAATTGAGAAATTTATTAAGAAATATGCAGCAATGACCTGGGTATAATCTAGTACCATTGATTGAATCTCTTAACCTAACAATATTCTATCTTCAATGATATGACCAATGTAATATAGTCATAGATATATTTAATATGGTTTGGCTTGGCGTTTTTGATCCTTTAAGTATAGTATTTGTGTCACTGCAGGATATTTCACCGCTGCGAAGACAGGCAATGGTCATGTGATGATCACTGATGTCCCGCCGGGAGGAGCTGCAAATACCTCCTTTGGCATGGAAATCCTACTCATCTGTGTCACTGTGGTGATTGTCCTAGGTCTAATGATTGTCATAGCAGTGATCATCTGGAGTAAAAAATATCCCAGTGAGTGAAAATACTATTGCTAATGCTGCAACACTCTTTTTGGGAATGAAATAGAACAATGATAGATATATATGTAGTTCCTTAGATGTAACGCAAGCCCACTCCATTATGGGTAGATATTAAGTGTGTCCAAGACAACACAGCCAATGCATGCGCCTATACACAGCCTAGGGTTCTGGGCTAAAGTTGACCTGTAAAGTCTAGTCTGTGTCTTAAATCACTGTAAGTATATATATATTTAAACATGTTATATTTTAATTGTTAAAAAACAAAAAACCTGTTTTATCACTATCTGCAGTATAGATAACCAACATTTTTTTTTATTCTTTGCAAGGCACTACATGAAGTATGAATCAGTTGTCATATGCATTATAGGATAATACATGGAAATAATAGTGAAGTGTTTATACACCATACAATTTAAATAGCTTATGCAGTCTATTCTTATTACCATTTGATAGTTTCGCGAGAACAATGTGATATTTCGCTTGTACTGGGATTTTGTAGTGTGCACATTAATTTTGAACATCATTTTGTAGCTTACTGTACATATGTGTCGATTCAGGAAGCGGTCATCGGGACATTGAAATGTCGCCACTCCCACAAAGCTCTAATGGTGCCAATGGTGCAGCCCCAAGGGGTAGGGCAACACAGAGAGAGAATCCAGACAACAGCGATGAAGAGGAGAATCTGGCGGGGGAACGACTTACAGGGGTGAATGGTACCCTCATTCGCGTTGAAGGAGAGCCACACAGCAGATCCCCGAGAAACTGTTTATTCCAGTGAATTTAGTTACCGAACAGGAAAGCCAGGGACATGGCAGTGCAATTGTGACTTTGTGTCTTTACAACAGCAGCAATGTCAGTATTTTGATGATGTAGTACTCAAGAAGCCAAAGTTTCTCAGAGGATGGGGTTCCGGGGATGAAGAGGGGCCAGTCCGGTAGCTCAGTGAGCAAGAGAGCTCGCATTGAGTGCTGTGGTCACCTGAGAGCATAAAGGCACGTGGCTCGGTGGTTCGCTGTGGCCATGTCTGTGTGGTTGCAGGATGAAGATCCCATGTCCTTCTTCGCAAAGAGTAGGGGTTTACCCCCCGGGGACATGGCTGCACTCTCCCTTTCTTGACCCGTTGAAGCGATATGAGCGAAATTCTGTGCTCGCCCTGCCCCCCACCCCGGTCGTCAAAAAATTGACACCTTGGTCGCAATATTGTTCAGCCCCCCCCCCCCCCCCGATCGTCAATTTTTTTCTATTGTGCCTCCCCCCCCCCCCTGTTCTGCAGCACTCGCTCCTGCCATGTATTCTATGTTATCATCATAAATGAGGACTTTTATAAGTTCACGTTCGTCACATATATATTTTGCACTTTTGACTTCTGGTTTTATTTACGAAATAAAATTGTAGACGTTATATTACTGAGTGTTATACCCGAATAGGGGGAGGGTGGGAAATATTTTACAAGTGAAATGACAATTATACGTCGTAGAGAAACACTTTCATACCAAAATTTAGATTGTCCCTATTCATTGGTTACATACATACGTCGGCGACATATATTCAGGGCTCGACACGAACTCTTAGAATGCACTTGTCTGTAGGACAAGTACTTTTAATTTTTACTTGTCCCACTTGATATTAACTTGTCCCCCCCTCCCCCCCCCAAAAAAAAAAACACGAACACCCAAAAAACCTTGTTTTATTAAAGTGCCACGATTAAGCTGCCACGATTCCAACTACTACTGTGCAAGTGATTGCGGTGCTCATTGCCATTTTAAAACAATTGTTAGCAAGTAGTATCCCCCACCCCTCCCACCTACAGTTTGCCGACTACCCAGACATAACCAAATGGATGACCCAAGTGGCATCCGTATCCATTCCAGGCCTGTGATTGATCCTTACTTTCCGACTTTATCACTACTTTTCTTAGGTGCTCCTTAATACCAACTTTTTTCAATACTTCTTTTATTTTGTTCCTACTTAGTTTTGAATTTCTAAGATTTGACCAGATGACATGAAAGGCACCTATTGTGTGAAGGATTGCAGGTACATCAGGATCACGCCACTAGTGTTTGATTGATGTCCGATGACCTATGATACTGGGTACTGTCACAGAGTTTGTACTATGGAGTAGGAATTATGCTGTATAATACGTACTCTGTGGTATTGGAATGCACGTTATCTGGCCTGGTCTCAAAGTCATAAGCAACATGGTAAGGGTAAAAGTCATCTCGGTAAGTAAATATGCAGAAAAGGCGTAGCTATTTTCATCAGAATTCCCTACATTTGTTCCTGGAGTCCTTACCTTTCCCTACTTTTTCTCTTGGGTAAGGAGTTTAACAAGGTTAACGTAACTCTGGAGAAGGCGTTATCGGAAGTAACAACGTGGTTCACTGATAATTACATTAAAGCCAACCCACGTAAGTACCAAGCAATCGTATTCGAGAGGCGAAACGAAATAGGTGAGGCTAGATGTTTTCCGTTTCTGGTGCAAAACTGGCTGCAACAACTGATTAAATTTCGGCAGCCATATATCAAGTTTGTGCAAAAAGGCTGGTAAAAGCCTCAATGTGTTAGCTAGGGTGTCTAAATCCATGGATGTTGATAGCAAACTTACAGTAGTTCATTCATTCGTCCTTTAACATTTTAATTATTGTCCGGTTGTGTGGCAATTCTGTGATATGAAAAACATGCGTAAGATTGAAAAGATACAGGAGCGTGCACTGAAATTTGTTTTTAATGACTTTAGATAAGCATAAAGATTTGAGGAAGAAAGCGGGTCGACCTTTGCTATATGTTGAACGGTTGCGCGGTATAGCTTTACAAGTTTACAAGCGTATTAACAAGATTGGGCCCAGTTACTTTCATGACATGCATCATTTAAAGGAAAGCAACTACGTGTTGAAAAATGGACCAACTCTATGTATGCCACGCCTTAAGACAACGGCCTATGGACAAAATTCAGTGAAGTATCAAGACAGCTCGGATGTTTTCATGTGTCACTGTGCACGTTGTGCAACATAGCTAACGGGTAAGGTTTAAATAGATGATAGAATGGTTGTTATTTTTTCATTATCATATGTACATTTATTACATCAACTCCTGTCATTTTATCGTTGTCGGTCAATAACACTTGTGCTAATGTTTATTGTTGAATTTTATATACCGATGTTAAATAAAATTTTATCTTATTTTATCTCATCTTACTTTTCTGGCACCAGTGGCTCCAGTTTCTGTGGCACCAGTTTCTGATGGGTCAATCACAGGAATGCTTTTCAAAAGACCCCAAATTGATACGGATAGGGGAGACAGGTCTTAACGGGTGTGTGTAAGGGGTGGGGGGTGGGTGAGGTGTGGGGTCCCTTCTAGGTGTGTGTGATGGGGGAGTTCGGTCCCGTGTGAGGGGCTGAGGGGTCCTTTTCCTGGGTGAGTGAGGGAGAGGGCGTCTGCCGTGGGTGTATGGGATGCGAGACTGGAGGTGGATCCATGCTATGGGGCGACTATTACACTTACAGATCAACTAATGAACCAGCTAAAGCCGACAAAAAAAACTCCGGTTACGAAAGTTTGGAACATGCACTTTGTACTTGTCCGGCAATCACTTGTCCTGTCGGACCAGGACAGGGAAGTTTTCACTGGTCCGACAGGTAACATCAATTGTCCCGGTGTGGCATGCGGAAGTGTCCCCCCATGCGTAGCTGTCCCCCTTATATAAAATGCATGATATTGTGACCCTCTCCGCTCCATGTGTTCGTACGGTGCCATTATGATAGATACACGGGGGACGTCTCCGCATGGGGGACAATCCCGCATACCACACCGGACAAGCGGACAAGCGTTGAAGCAATATATTCCGTAATTTTTTGTATTAACCTCCTCTCCTAATAACACATGAAACCAGGTGATAAAAAGAAAGAATTCTGTCACAATTATAACTTTTTCGAAAGGGTACAAGATGTTTTATGTTGTATTGAATATACAAAGCTCCTTATTTTCATGTTTATTTTTGAAACTATAATGTTGCAAGAAATTACACCTGACTTGACTGTTTTTTAAGAATCTTGAAATTTGCCTCCGGCCGACAGCAGCGGTAAAAGCAGAGCTTGCGTAGCGCCACCGTGCGGGCAGCTAGCTTGCCGTAAATGTCTCATTTAAATTACGGTATGTATGTGTTCCCACCCTTTCCCTATTCTCATTTTCATGCGAATCAGCATGTGATGAGGTCGACCGAACGACGCACCCGTAACATCCGCATGCATGATTAAATACGTCACAGATTAATTGAACAGTCATTATCTTGGCCAAATATTAATCGTAAAAGAATCAATATATGCAAAGACAAAAATAATTAGTAACCATTTAACTCTGATATACGACCATATATTTTAGGCACTAGGGGGGCCTACTTGACGGAATATACTTTTCTACGCACGACCTATTGATGCGTAACTTTAATCCAATCATGTGGTGAGAAAAGCATTTTCACGTGTGTGTGCGAGCGGATATTTGTGATGAAATATATATCCCTGAAGAAATGTGCGTTCATAAGACGGGCTGCCGCGAAAAATAGCCCTTTTGCGCGGATTTTTTTGAAAAAAATGGGGGGGGGGGGGGGCTTTACCTCGGAACCCCCCTAAACCCAGCAATGTATGTATCCCCCGGGAGTGATGTCACGCTTTGTCAGGCACTGGCACGTAGGATAACTCAGATGGCTCTCTTATGGGCTTTACCCTAGAATTGACAATTGTATTCACCTCTTGTGAGGATCGCGGTTTTGATCATCCACATGCATGCCAAATCGTGTAGAGCAATAGAGTGGGCCTCGAGTGAGGTCGGACTGCTTCTCACGGTGTTATTTCACCCGTGATAAGGTATTTGACCCGTGTAATGTCTGTCTGTTGCTTAAAAGCAAGACTTAAGATGGTCGGACTGCTCCTCACGGCGTGATTTCACCCGTGATAAGGTGTCCGACCCGTGTAATTTCTCTGTCTTAGTGTTGCTAACGCACGACTGAGGATGGTCGGACTGCTCCTCGCAGCGTGATTTCATCCGTGATAAGGTGTCTGACCCCTGTAATGTCTGTTGGTTAATTATTTTCAATCGGGAGGTAAACACATATGAAGCGATCCCCACAGGCAGGACGCATTATCACGGCCGGACATATTGTCAGGTCACTATAATCAATCATAGCGTGTCTCGGCCGGACAGTTTATCACGCTGGACAGTTTATAATGTCACACACTGTCTTTTCAATGCGAATCGAAGTGCGCTCGAGTGACACGAGCCTTGTTGCGTAGCAACAATGCAGGCATGTCGAACGGGGAGTCTAACAGATACGAGCAGCCTAATTACATCAGAGACCTTACTATGATAGTAAGGTCTTTGATTACATGGGCCATCTTAGATGTTTTACTTTTTAGAATCAAGACTAAAATTATCTCAAAATTATGATGCATATGTTTTTTTTATATTTCTTTGAGTAAAATAACAACTTCAACATGAAACATGCGCGGTTTATTTAAATCTCGCGGACGATCACACAGACATCACACAGAATACCGAACGTCGAACAGGCGAGCAGGGATATAAAGCCGGCCACTAACTTCTTCTCCGCTGAACAAATTTGCTTCTCTCCGGATTGCCCACAGGTTTTTAGAATTTAAATTCAAGACAGAATATACTTATTTGACATGGAGAAGAAGTTGGTAATACAAAAAATTACAGAATATATTATTTTAAACTGTTTTTAATCTAGTGAAATATAAGTTGTGATTCTATTATATAGTATATAGGCCTACTTGCAGGAAAGTTTATAGAGGCATCTTGTGTGTTTGTTCTATGAATAACAATTCGCAACCTATCCCTGACAAAAGAAACGCTGAAGCCGGGCACCTAAACCAACACTATATGCATGCATGGTAATAAACGCATGCGAGAATCGGTTTTTCTAACCCGAAACACGCAGTGTCTATTTTGGACGATAGATGTCGCCTGGGAGTATCTGGAACGGTCTATATTCCATCTTCATTGCCTGCGCAATATTTCATGTACATGTATATAGTAACAAATCAAAATAACAAACACTGAAGTGTTAGCTATATATATAGGGCCAGCGTCCCTATCCCCAGTTCTGTGACTGTAAATGAGACATTTAGGGCAATATATGCTGCAAAAATCTGACAGGCGGCTATAAACACGAGAGCGGACAAGACCGAGGACCATAAGCAAGGCTATGTCTAAATGTTCCTCGGTAGCACCGTTGATATAGGGGGGTAGTCTACTCAGAGGCGTGTGCAGGAATTCTTGAAAGGGGGGTGGGGAGGGGGAGCCGGCACAATAAATTATTCCACAAAAACATGCGTGTAAAAGCCAGAGGTAGGTGACCGCGGTGCACATAATTTGAAAGGCAGAGGGAGGGCTAAGATATATCTTAGGGTTTGACAGGGAAGGGGGGGCCCTTGGCCCCTGTGCCCCCCCCCCCTCCCCCACACACACACCCCACACTCCTGGACAAGCCGATGCTAATTACAGTTATATACGTCTGTTGATTTTTACTTGATCATCCATGCCATACAAAGGCGGATCCACAATTTTAAAAGAGGTATCCGCGTACTTGCGGCCTAGCCTACCTTGCGTGGTTTAATTTCTTCAGAGGAGGTAATAAAGGTAATAACTATAAAGGCACGACAGAGTAGGGGAGGAGTCAATATCTAAAACAGATTTCTTTAAAAACAATTCTCCACGCTCAAAACAGGGTTGGCAGGGTTGGAAATAACAGCCCGTCGGTTAAAAGTCCGGCTATCTGGCAACTTTATGAAGGATTGTAACCCTGGCACCCCTGGATGGTATTATCCCGGGGGTATTACCTGTGTTGTGCAGACCAGCATGACCTGATCCATGACAGACTAAAACCGCGCGCTTTTACATTAAATGCGCTGAGTCATGATAATCCCACGCCCTCTTTTGTCGAGATTCCAAGAGCTCAGAACGAGGCTGCAATAGGAGATCCCCGTCTCCACTCAAAGCAAGGCAGACGAGAACGGAATGATTCGACGACTGTTCTCTTCAACTATGGCTCCGGTTGTGAAGGCCTTCGACTATTTGGTGATTGGAGGGGGTTCTGGAGGGATTGCCAGCGCCCGGAGAGCCGCAGAATTTGGTGTCAAGGTGGCCTTGATTGAATCTGATAGACTTGGAGGAACTTGTGTGAGTTGGTGACTGCAAAAAACAAGTGAATTTAATTGTAAGCTTAATTATTTTTAGCCAATTTGCTGACCCACCAACATGACCAATGGCCATGACCATGTCCATGGCTGACCTCAACTGGTTTTGACCCCCAAATTTATAGACCATACCTACACAGATTAGTCAGTAGCACATTCTGTCATTCAGCTGTTGTCCGGCACCCTCCCTTGTCAGTTAGTAGCACTTGTGCTAATGTTTTTTATTGACTTTTGCATGTTTTGTAATTATATGAGCACAGTGGCTTCTCGCAGTACTATTAATTATATGTACCAATGTTTTATTAAACTTCTTATCTTAGACTTAGCTGATCTTATCTTGAGTTTGCCTAAGCAAAGGTGTACGCTGGCATTCTGGCCGCCAGTCAACTCTCCCTGGGTGTGAAGGGTTGACCAGTGTTGACTAGAAACATGACCGACAGTACAGGAAGTTTTAAAATTAGAAACTATGAAGGACTTATTTTGTTATGATCGTATGATTGCAGATTTCTTTCTCTTTGAAATCTATGGATAAAGACATTCAGAGGCTTTCACATGTCAGTAATTAAAACTCTCAATTTTAATCACAATCTTCCTTATTCAAGGCAAACTCATTTGAATTTTCTTTGTGTCACTAATTATAATTACGAGTATTAAATGTCAAGATATATTTTGTGTCAGGTCAATGTGGGATGTGTTCCGAAGAAGGTGATGTTTAATACAGCGGTTCACTCTGAATACATCCATGACCACAAAGATTATGGCTTTGATGTGGAAGTAAAAGGTTTTGACTGGAGGTGAGTATACAATATATCCAGTGGAGCGTTAAAGGTAAACTAGGTCCCTCCCTTTACTCCACCAATTAATTTTAATGTATGTCCATAACTACAACATTTTTATGACTTCAAGTGAGTGTGATATATGGAGAAAAAAAGTCTCTGGGTCAGACTGTAAACTCTAAGGAGGACATGTATATATATTGCAGTTGGTAAGCTAGGACATTGTCATTGCTTGTAATGTATAATATAACCTATTTTAGGGTATGTTGTTCAACTTCAACCAGTTCTATTTTAAGGTTCTGTTATGACTATGGTGAATGCAATGCTGCCTTGGTACATATTTCAGCGTGGTCCAAAAAGCAAGAGACGCCTACATTGCCAGACTGAATGGCATATATGCAGCAAACTTGGAGAAGGTATGTTCATGGTAGAGTTGGAGAGACTTCTGCTAATAGTTATAAATTGACTGTGAAAGCTGGCCTGTACAGATAATATTTGAGATAATAAACAGGAAATTTTTGCTCATTGATATTAGAGCATTATTTTTTGGGGACAGTGCATATAAAATGTCATGGTTAAATAAAAACAAGGTCTCATAACAAAACAACAAAAAGAGGTGACCAGTTGACTGAAAAATATATATGTTGATAAGAAAACACCTTGGCTCTTTGTAGAGTAAGGTTGAGATCATTCGTGGCTGGGCCCAGTTTACTGACGACCGTTGTGTGGAGGTGAATGGCCAAAAGTACACAGCAGACCACATCTTGATCGCTACTGGAGGAAAACCTAATATTCCAGACATTCCAGGTAAAAGTGGACTCAATTAACACTCTGGGTGAGTTCGGGTATGCAAGGGGAGTAGTCCGACTCCGAGGAGTGCATAAGTGAACGCAGAGTTTTTGGTCCAATAGCACAGTCCTGGTACATTTTACTCCTGGACCTTACTCCCCACCCAGAGGAGGATCACGAGGATTTCCAACATGGCGTCCAGGCCCCACACTACGTTAAATATATATACTACTGACAATTTGCTAAGGATCGCCTCTATGCAGAGATATCTGAGTGTATAACAGGTGACTGTGTAATTTGGTCTACTATAATACAAAGACGTTTGCCTTTACTATGCATGGTGGCACACGAGTAACAGGTTGGACACAGTTTGGGGAAGGTTTATCTGTATTATAGTAGAATTACACAGTCACATGTTATACACTTAGATATCTCTGCATAGAGGCGATCCTTAGCAAATTGTTAGGTGTAAATATATTTAACGTAGTGTGGGGCCTGGACGCCATGTTGGAAATGATCCTTAGGTGATCCTTAGCAAATTGTGAATAGTATATACCATAGTATTTTGACCTGCAAAAAAATCTATGAATAATATTATAACAAAGAGAATAAAATACAAAGACAACATGTATCCGTTGATTTATTGTTATTGTACTGTTTAGTGAACTTTATGATGTGTGCCGTTCAAGTCAAACATTCACGCGAACCGCAGATTTTGCGTTCGGTTTATCTTAATCCGCATACGAGTGCAGAGTATGAGTAGGCATGCTCGAAATATCTTCACCAATTTCTCCGCTCGCCGACCCGAACTTACCCCATATAAATGGTTAACTATTAGAGTACTCCGTTGTTGATGTCACCTTTTGACAGTTTCTTGAATTGCAAATGATATATGGATATGTTGCAATATACATGGCATAATAAGTTATTTTTATTAGGATAAGTTAAGTTACCAGATAAAAAGTCACACTTTAGTGATTACCATATACAGCCATTATAATATAATTACGCTTGTGGAGATTGTTTCTCTCTTTGCCACTGTATCTACAGTTTATTGGATTAAGGTTTTTTGTGTTTTTCTTTGGCAGGCGCTGAACATGGTATGAGTAGCGATGGATTCTTTGACCTCCAAAAGTTGCCAAAGTAAGCTCTAACATAAATTAAATTAATGTGTTAATTTGTCAGTGTCCACGTGTTAATGCTAACAGCTTAAAAAGGCCATTTTTCATTTCATTTGAGTACGATATCATTGGAGCCTCCTTGAGTTGTGGTATTAATATAATAATATGACTTGTTTTATCTTCCTGGTTCTCCCTCGTTCCAGGAAGACGGTTGTGGTTGGCGCCGGTTACATAGCGGTTGAGTTGGCCGGGATCCTTAATGCACTGGGGTCCGACGTCTCCCTATTGATTAGATATGACCAGGTCAGATGAGATATCCTTTATGTGATCAGGTCAGATTAGATACCCTCCATGTGGTCAGGTCAGATTAGATACTCTGTATGATCAGGTCAGATTAGATACCCTCTATGTGGTCAGGTCAGATTAGATACTCTGTATGATCAGGTCAGATTAGATACCATTTATGTGGTCAGGTCAGATGAGTTACCCTCTATGTGGTCAGGTCAGATGAGATACCCTCTATGTGGTCAGGTCAGATTAGATACCCTCTATGTGGTCAGGTCAGATGAGATACCCTCTATGTGGTCAGGTCACATTAGATACCCTCTATGTGGTCAGGTCAGATTAGATACCCTCTATGTGGTCAGGTCAGATGAGATACCCTCTATGTGGTCAGGTCAGATGAGATACCCTCTATGTGGTCAGGTCAGATTAGATACTCTAAATGACCAGGTCAGATGAGATACCCTCTATGTGGTCAGGTCAGATTAGATACTCTATATGACCAGGTCAGATGAGATACCCTCTATGTGGTCAGGTCAGATGAGTTACCCTCTATGTGGTCAGGTCAGATGAGATACCCTCCATGTGGTCAGGTCAGATTAGATACCCTCTATGTGGTCAGGTCAGATGAGATACCCTCTATGTGGTCAGGTCAGATGAGATACCCTCTATGTGGTCAGGTCAGATTAGATACTCTATATGACCAGGTCAGATGAGATACCCTCTATGTGGTCAGGTCAGATTAGATACTCTATATGACCAGGTCAGATGAGATACTCTATATGACCAGGTCAGATCAGATACTGACTCTATATGACCAGGTCAGATGAGATACTGACTATATGACCAGGTCATATGAGATACTCTATATGACCGGGTCATATGAGATACTGACTCTATATGACCAGGTGGGATGAGATACTGACTATATGACCAGGTGGGATGAGATACTGACTCTATATGACCAGGTCAGATGAGATACTCTATATGACCGGGTCAGACGAGATACCCACTATGACCAGGTCAGATAAGATACTCTACAGATGTATATGAGCAGGTCAGATGAGATACTCTACAGATGTATATGACCAGGTCAGATGAGATACTCTACAGATGTATATGACCAGGTCAGATGAGATACTCTACAGATGTATATGACCAGGTCAGATGAGATACTCTACAGATGTATATGACCAGGTCAGATGAGATGCTCTACAGATGTATATGACCAGGTCAGATGAGATACTCTACAGATGTATATGACCAGTGTTTAGCCTCTAACCAAGAGGCTATATGTAGTAAACTTGTGTACAGGCCCAAAGGATGGAATGTTACACACGTATAAAGTGTTTATCTGCCAGTACCATGAAGCTTATATAAGATGATTTATTCGTCAGACCTTCCGGATAGTTGAGTGTTACACACATTTAAGGTTCTTTTCTACAATTCTATTTACAAGGGTTTATTATTCTACAGGCCCTGCGGACATTTGATCCAATGATATCGAAAGCTGTGACCGACGAAATGGAACATGCCGGGGTCAAGATCATGCGAAGGACACACGTAAGTCATTCGTTTAGATATAATTAAGTACATTTTCTTCCTCGGGTTGTCAGATTATTACTATGGTTTGCATAGGTCATCAGAAACTTATTTTCCCTTCCACACGTCTCCTGAATATTGTCTATCTTCCCGGGGTCATCAGGATCTCACTGACCTGGGGGAAAATTTCACCCGAAATGCCATATTTGTCTTGTGCTTTCAGTATTGAAATATTTTTGTGAGGCCTTCCTGGTTTAGTGGTTGGCGCAGTAGACCTCGGATCAATATAGTTCCTGGCTTGGAATCCGGGCCTAGGAACCTTATCTTGGGTAATGTTTCATCCATTCATCATTTTTCATCCCGGGATGTCAACAAAAAGGGCCTAAAATACAAATTTGTTCTTAATCTTGGAAATATCCCAGTTGTTGGACACAGAGAGTGTATTTGTGGTGTATTGAGCGTCGGTGTCAACGCCTTGTGTCACAGGTGGAGTCTGTGTCGCGAACGTCACCAGAGACAGTGACTGTGAAGACGACGGGCGGGGATATCAGTGACGTCACGTGTCTACTCTGGGCGATCGGCAGACATCCCAACGTCGACATCGGACTCGACAAAGTGGTCAGTGTCGTGACACTTGAAATGGACAAATATGTTTGTTTCATATTTTTTCCGACGAGAGACTCACACGATGTAATCTCGCAGGTTAACAGTGCCGTCGACACCCCAATCAAATCAAACCAGAGGAGAAAGTTTATGCGTGTTTAATTTCTTGTCAAGGTGTTTATTTCAAGGAGTGGACAATGAACACTATTGTGGCGCAATGAATATCTAAAACGATCTAATTGCGAGATAAAGTTCTTAGAATTTTACTGTAATTTGCGTTATTGCTTTTATATCATATTACCCTATGTCTGCTATAGAGGCGATCTTCATGTTATATGTTAATATCGCATTATGAAGAGTAAAACCTATAATATCGAAATTATGACGATATGGTGTCGGTGCAATGGTTAGGGTCATCTGGTCAATCTGGCAGAAGTTTAATATATGTGAGAAACTCCACAGATGTCATAAATGTTTCCTACAACCGAAAGGTAAACATTGGACCAGCGGGGCCGCACAAATAATGGAAATGGTTGGAAAGTGGTGTGCTGGTGTTGATGGTGTTACATATATATTTCAGGGTGTCTCCCTGTCACGTGGTCACATTGCCGTGGACGCCTTCCAGAACACATCGGCCGACAAGATCTACGCTCTGGGCGACGTCTGTGGCCGGGCTCTCCTCACACCGGGTAGGTGGGGGGGGGGGGTGGCCTCACAGAGTGGGTGGTGGAGGGAGGCAGGGCTCTCCTCAAACCGGGTAGGGGGGGGTTGTGGCCTCACAAGGTGGGTGGTGGAGGGGGGCAGGGCTCTCCTCACGCCGGGTAGGGGGGATGGCCTCACAGAGTGGGTGGTGGGGCCGTGTGTGTGTGAAGGAGGGGGTGGGGGAATCAAGAGATTCCTGGTTCGACACCCGGTGTGGGCGATTTAATCTGAGGCATATTTCATTCAGATCAATTATTTTTCCTTGGCCTATTTTAGCCTTTGCATGCGGAAAACGGACCAAAGCACAGATCGCTTCATTTCACACAGTGATTGGTTGGTTTATGTAGGACGCGTAATAACCTCTGTGGGTGATATCGTGAACATGGAAAGGGTCAAGAGTAAGTTGAGCCATGTCTCCAGAAGTAACCCCCCACTCTTTGCGAAGAAAAACACCCGATCTTTATCCTGTACACACATTTGACATTTGCATTATTTTTTGACTTTGAAAGTGGGAATATGGGTTTAGACGATTTATCCCTTTGGAGATTGCACGAGTACACGAGTTGTCACCATGGTTTCTGTTTCAGTTGCCATAGCAGCGGGCCGCCATCTTGCCCACCGGGTCTTCAACAACGAGTCTGACGCTAAGCTGGACTATGACAACATAGCGACTGTGGTGTTCAGCCACCCCCCTATCGGCACCATCGGGGTGACGGAAGGTGGGTGGCGAGGGCTGCAATGTTAACATTCATATCAATATTGATGACCTGACTGACCGCCTCTCTCAGCATCTCACCCCACCCCGCCCCTGCCAAGTGGGTGGCCAGGGCTGCAATGTTAACATTTATATCAATATTGATGACCTGACTGACCGCCTCTCTCAGCACCCCCGCCCCCTTCCCCCATCCCGTCCCTGCCAAGTGGGTGACGAAGGCTGCAATGTTAACATTTATATCAATATTGATTACCTGACTGACCGCCTCTCTCAGCACCTCCCCCCACCCGCCCCTGCCAAGTGGGTGACGAGGGCTGCAATGTTAACATTTATATCAATATTGATGACCTGACTGACCGCCTCTCTCAGCACCTCCCCCCACCCGCCCCTGCCAAGTGGGTGACGAGGGCTGCAATGTTAACATTTATATCAATATTGATTACCTGACTGACCGCCTCTCTCAGCACCTCCCCCCATCCCGCCCCTTCCAAATGGGTCACGAGGGCTGCAATGTTAACATTTATAACAATATTGATTACCTGACTGACCGCCTCTCTCAGCACCTCCCCCCACCCCGCCCCTGCCAAGTGGGTGGCCAGGGCTGCAATGTTAACCTTTATATCAATATTGATTACCTGACTGACCGCCTCTCTCAGCACCTCCCCCCACCCCGCCCCTGCCAAGTAGGTGACGAGGGCTGCAATGTTAACATTTATATCAATATTGATGACCTGACTGACCGCCTCTCTCAGCACCTCCCCCTACCTCCCCCCCACCCCGTCCCTGCCAAGTGGGTGACGAGGGCTGCAATGTTAACATTTATATCAATATTGATTACCTGACTGACCGCCTCTCTCAGCACCTCCCCCTACCTCCCCCCCACCCCGCCCCTGCCAAGTGGGTGACGAGGGCTGCAATGTTAACATTTATATCAATATTGATTACCTGACTGACCACCTCTCTCAGCACCCCCGCCCCCCTTCCCCCATCCCGCCCCTGCCAAGTGGGTGGCGAGAGCTGCAATGTTAACATTTATATCAACATTGATTATTTGACTGACCACCTCTCTCAGCACCTCCCCCCCACCCCGCCCCTGCCAAGTGGGTGGCGAGGGCTGCAATGTTAACCTTTATATCAATATTGATGACCTGACTGACACCCTTTCTCAGCACCTCCCCCCACCCCGCCCCTGCCAAGTGGGTGGCGAGGGCTGCAATGTTAACATTTATATCAATATTGATTACCTGACTGACCGCCTCTCTCAGCACCTCCCCCCACCCCGCCCCTGCCAAGTGGGTGGCCAGGGCTGCAATGTTAACATTTATATCAATATTGATGACCTGACTGACCGCCTTTCTCAGCACCTCCCCCCACCCGCCCCTGCCAAGTGGGTGGCGAGGGCTGCAATGTTAACATTTATATCAACATTGATTATTTGACTGACCGCCTCTCTCAGCACCTCCCCCCCACCCCGTCCCTGCCAAGTGGGTGGCGAGGGCTGCAATGTTAACCTTTATATCAATATTGATGACCTGACTGACCGCCTTTCTCAGCACCTCCCCCCACCCGCCCCTGCCAAGTGGGTGGCGAGGGCTGCAATGTTAACATTTATATCAACATTGATTATTTGACTGACCGCCTCTCTCAGCACCTCCCCCCCACCCCGTCCCTGCCAAGTGGGTGGCGAGGGCTGCAATGTTAACCTTTATA
Organism: Arenicola marina; assembly: GCA_964019135.1. Taxonomy (NCBI): domain Eukaryota; kingdom Metazoa; phylum Annelida; class Polychaeta; family Arenicolidae; genus Arenicola; species Arenicola marina. Next base: position 30,597,121 of record OZ025254.1, on the reverse strand, counting down.
TCAATATTGATGACCTGACTGACCGCCTTTCTCGGCACCCTCCCCCACTCCACCGCGTCCCTGCCAAGTGGGTGGCGAGGGCTGCAATGTTAACATTTATATAAATATTGATTACCTGACTGACCGCCTCTCTCAGCACCCCCCCCCCCCTATAACTGAATATAGTATAGTATAGTAGTTATGGAGCTGTCTGTAGGTTGCCTGTGCCCGGTGCCTGGTCACTTAAGAAGTTAGAGGTTTGCCTGAAGTCCTCTTAATGTCACCAGCTCTGTGTAATATCTTTGCTGCCCGGTTCAGCCCATGCGTGATAAAAACAAATGTCAGACTGTGTTACAGAACAAAACGAATATTTTTATTAGGTATAAACTTTTGTATAAACTTATTTTGCGAGGTTTTCAACAACGAATGTGAATGATCGCCTCGAAGATAAGTTGTTCACAGATACTCTGAAGGGCTTTCTGCTATAAAGGAGAAAATTAGTTATTGTTTAACTATGTGTCCCTTTTGATGTACCATGATCACTAGAAGGATGATTAAATACCTGTGTTTGAATCGGGTCTCGTCATGTCGCGCCACTGTCGCTGCTGCCTACACGTATGGATGTATTGGTTGCTATGCTACAGAGGAAGCAGAGAAGTTGCACGGCCGTGACAAGCTGAAGGTGTACACCTCGTCCTTCGCCCCCATGTACCACGCCATCACCATCCGCAAGACCATGTGCAGCATGAAGATGATCTGTCTGCTGCCCACGGAGAAGGTAAACGCTTCATCGGTATCTCATATGTAAACCTGTAGAACTTCCCTTATATAATGACTTGCGTGTGGAATTTAGGCGGCTGGAGCAATTAAAAAACAGACCTCACAGATTCCAGGCTGGGATGGGGACAAGAGATACAAGAGGGTTATGCAATTTTTGCAAAATGTATAGAGATAGCACTAAGACTTTATGACAGTTAATTGTTAGTTATCCCCTCAGTGCATTATGCGATATAAACTCACACATGTAATTGAAATTCTTGTATTTACCAATGGGCCAACGGTCTTCCAGTATTCAATAAATATTTCAGGTCATGTAAAACGTTTCGACATAATGGGGTTGTGGAGCTTAGCGTCCTAAACCAATACCATGTTCTTCTTCGCAAAGAGTAGGGGTTACCCCTGGACATGGCTCCGCTTTTCCCTTCCTTCTCCCGTTGACGCGATATGACCATAATTGGTTAAAGCGTCCTGACTATACCACTAACCTAAACCAATAACTGGGTTGAAATCCCGGCCCGGGTACCTAATCTGGGGCATGTTTCATTCATTCTGATTCATCATTCAATGTCCCGGGAGGCTCCTTGGCATAGTGTAGCTCTCGTGTGCACGAAATTGGCATAAAACACCAATTGATTTTGACCACATTATATGTAGACCCTGTCAAAGGCTTTCTCTGATATGTACAACCTATCGCCCACAGAGAATTAAGGTAACCCTTATCACAGGATTTAGATGTATCTCATATGTACAACCCTTTCGGCCACATAGAAGATAAACACTATCACAGGCTTTAGGGGTCATATATATCTCATATATATAACCTGTAGCACAAGAAAAAGGTAAAACACGAAGGTTTTAAGGGGTATTTCAATATATGTACAAACAACCGCCCACAGAAAAGGTAAATACATATATGTATACAATACAAGGCAAAAGTGGCACAGTGACGAGTTCTCGATCCAAATGGATATTAGTTCCTCAATTCTGTTCAGTTTGGGGATAATACAAGTAACCCATTGTTTACGTTTTAAATGGGTCAATTATTGTGGGCGATGTCAATGTCATTATGAACAGTGGCCACCACTTCCCAAGGCAATGAAGTCCCCAGCCATTATGCGATAGCGGGGTAATGAGTAAGGTGCTTACGGATTTGTTCCCCAGATCATCGGAATCCACATGATCGGGATAGGCTGTGACGAGATGATGCAGGGCTTCTCTGTGGCAGTCAAGATGGGAGCCACGAAGAAAGACTTCGACAGCACGGTGGCCATTCACCCCACGTCGTCGGAGGAACTTGTCACCATGCGGTGAACACCGGGATTCTCCCGTCAGCATGAGGCCTTTGACAAGGTCAGCGTGAGGCCTTTAACAGGGTCAGCGTGAGGCTTTTGACAAGGGTCAGCGCGAAGCTTTTGACAGGGTCAGCGTGAGGCCTTTGACAGGGTCGGCGTGAGGCCTTTGACAGGGTCAGCGTGAGGCCTTTGACAGGGTCAGCGTGAGGCCTTTGACAGGGTCAGCGTGAGGCCTTTTACAGGGTCATCGCGAAGCCTTTGACAGGGTCAGCGTGAGGCCTCTGACAGGGCCAGCGTGAGGCCTTTGACATGGTCAGCGTGAGGCCTTTGTAAAGGCCAGCGTGAGGCCTTTGACAGGGCCGGCGTGAGGCCTTTGACAGGATCAGCGTGAGACCTTTGACAGGGCCAGCGTGAGGCCTTTGACAGGGCCAGCGTGAGGCCTTTGACATGGTCAGCGTGAGACCTTTGACAGGGCCGGCGTGAGGCCTTTGACAGGGCCAGCGTGAGGTCTTTGACATGGTCAGCGTGAGACCTTTGACAGGGCCGGCGTGAGGCCTTTGACAGGGCCAGCGTGAGGCCTTTGACATGGTCAGCGTGAGACCTTTGACAGGATCAGCGTGAGGCCTTTGACAGGGCCGGCGTGAGGCCTTTGACAGAGCCAGCGTGAGGCCTTTGACATGGTCAGCGTGAGACCTTTGACAGGGCCGGCGTGAGGCCTTTGACAGGGCCAGCGTGAGGCCTTTGACATGGTCAGCGTGAGACCTTTGACAGGATCAGCGTGAGGCCTTTGTAAGGGCCAGAGTGAGGCCTCTGACAGGGTCAGCGTGAGGCCTTTGTAAGGGCCAGCGTGAGGCCTTGGACACGGTGGAGGTTAACCACAATTCTCAGGAGCTTTGCTAAGAATGCGGCATGAACCTAAATTGGGAAAAAAATCATGCGAATGGGACCAAGGCTGTAAAGCTAAATTAAGTATTTCTTGTGATGCCGTACATTGTTAAGTTATCGAAAATGGATACATGTTAATTGTTTATATGTTTCTCTTAACTTTTAACTTGTTTTAAATGTAGTTTTTGTGTTTATTGTTATTGTCCGTTGTATTGTTGCTTAAGAAACATGTGGGACGCATCGGTTCTCGGGAAATAACCGATTTGTACAATTCTTCAACAATGATACAAACTGCATTTGGGAGTTTGCAGATGTAAGCTAGTAAATGCTTTGTATTAAGTATTCTTTGTGATGCAAGACTTCATTTGAAAATCGATTAATAATTTATGTACGTGTTACTAAGGCAATCTTATAATATATTATATATGTAGTTGTTTTTTATTGTTATAGTACGTGAAGATGTATCTTGGTAGTAAGGACAGGTCATCAGCATTCAGGCGAGACTTAATGATTATTATATACTACATGTATATACTAATAGAAAACGAATGTTTAACAATATAAAATATTATCATGCTATTAATATAACAATGGATTATTTTTTGGTGACAATATATAAATCAAAAGCTAATTAATAAACGCTACGCAATGTCATTATGGTTTCGTTTTACTTTGTTTCGCCAACAACGATCCGAGTGTATTGGACCGCTGTATGAAAACACAACTCTTTTTGATTTTTTACTATATTATATTGTCGATACAAGTCCTTAAAGATTTTACATGTCATTCATATGTACAGACAAAACCTGCAATCCCACTGGCGTTCAAGAAAATTGTATGAATTGGAACAGCTTGATATCTATAGACCATCATCCTTATTGCTTGACCATACGCTCAAATGCCTTGGCACGTATTAGAACTAATTTTCGTCTTCCACCATGTTCATGAAAGTCTCAGGGTTAACTCCCTTGTTATTAATGGTCATATCTGTCTCTTGAACGTCCAATGGGATATGATCAGGATTTTTACTTCGATACCGAGTGCTATAGAAACCACATGAAACTGTGGCGCTACCTAGTGGAGAAACCAATGGGTGACTGAATGATTCGGCCGTTAGAGGGCACCACTGTCTGATGTCTTTCTCACTTCTGGGTCTGCGCACTTCACTTTCTCATTGCTGTCTATGCTCACTTCACTCTCTCATTGCTGTCTATGCTCACTTCACTCTCTCATTGCTGTCTATGCTCACTTCACTCTCTCATTGCTGTCTATGCTCACTTCACTCTCTCATTGCTGTCTATGCTCACTTCACTCTCTCATTGCTGTCTATGCTCACTTCACTCTTTCATTGCTGGGTCTGCTCATTGCTGTCTATGCTCACTTCACTCTCTCATTGCTGTCTATGCTCACTTCACTCTCTCATTGCTGTCTATGCTCACTTCACTCTCTCATTGCTGTCTATGCTCACTTCACTCTTTCATTGCTGGGTCTGCTCACTTCACTCTCTCATTGCTGTCTATGCTCACTTCACTCTTTCATTGCTGGGTCTGCTCACTTCACTCTCTCATTGCTGTCTATGCTCACTTCACTCTCTCATTGCTGTCTATGCTCACTTCACTCTTTCATTGCTGGGTCTGCTCACTTCACTCTCTCATTGCTGTCTATGCTCACTTCACTCTCATTGCTGTCTATGGTCACTTCACTCTCATTGCTGTCTATGCTCACTTCACTCTTTCATTGCTGGGTCTGCTCACTTCACTCTCTCATTGCTGTCTATGCTCACTTCACTCTCATTGCTGTCTATGGTCACTTCACTCTCATTGCTGTCTATGCTCACTTCACTCTCTCATTGCTGTCTATGCTCACTTCACTCTCTCATTGCTGTCTATGCTCACTTCACTCTCTCATTGCTGTCTATGGTCACTTCACTCTTTCATTGCTGGGTCTGCTCACTTCACTCTCTCATTGCTGTCTATGCTCACTTCACTCTCATTGCTGTCTATGGTCACTTCACTCTCATTGCTGTCTACGCTCACTTCACTCTCTCATTGCTGTCTATGCTCACTTCACTCTCTCATTGCTGGGTCTGCTCACTTCACTCTCTCATTGCTGTCTATGCTCACTTCACTCTCTCATTGCTGCGTCTCATCACATGGCTTCTCCTTCCAGTTTCTTCCGACGCATGTCCATCAGCTTCTGTCTCCACCTCTCCATCTTTTCCTCCGGGTCGACGTTTAGCTGCCGAGAGAAAGACAAAATGAAATTAAACGTGCATAATAACAAACATACGACGAATTATTTAGGCCGCCTTTGGGAACATGAAGGGTAAATTGGGTCAGCACAAGGAAGAAGGCGGTCACGTGAGCAGCCTCCCATATCGCCCATGGCAACGAGAACTATGTCTCGGAATACCGAATGCAATCAAAAATATACGAAAAATCAAGAGCTGGACGCAGTCTATGTAGATGACGGTGAGGTCAAAAAGTACTCACCAGCAGGGTGAATCATAACATAGCCCTCCTTTAGCTTAATTAATATCAATAGGGCGAAAACCTACTCGCTAGGGTTAATCATTATGTAACATAGTATAATAATAAAATAAACGGTCACGTATATATGATAGCTGGAGCCCAGATACGTCTCCAGGTTGCTCTTTGCAAAAGAAAGGATCTCAATTCATTACTTGTACGACTAACGGTTGCTGCGATCCCGACAAAGCAAGGTTTAACCCTATTAACCCTATCTGGACCTATTTCCAGACATCAAAATGTTATAAAAATGTTAGATAAATAGAAACTTCAATTTATTCCAGAGACCGTGACAAATTTTTTTTTAAATAAGCGGAAGAGTAGAACATGGAAAAAGTGTGTAAGAATGCCCATTTATAACCGGCCTCCCATAACATGAAGACTTTAGGTATGCTATATGTTTGTGCTTATGTTGTATGAATGCTATGTTTGTGCTTATTTTGTGTGCATGCTATGTTTGTGCTTCTTGAGCAGTATAAGTAGCATATATATAATTGTACGTCAATTTAGCATAACCTAAATATTGAGCATAAATTAACATAATTGAAAGAAACAAATTAAAATGGAATGTTAGAGCATCTTCTGTTAATTCGCGAATATGGATGACCAAATTTCAGAAATATTTAGCAAAAGAACTCCTGCCGAAGTATATAATATTGGAGCACATCAATTAATTAGGAGTTTCTTAGATACGAGAAGGGACATATATATCTGGCTTTCATCAAACATGTATGCAATTAACGCTTACATATCTTATATGCTTCGTGGTATGCTCTGACATTAATAAAATATATCACCTCAAAAAAAAAAAAAGAAAAAAAAAAGGTTTAACCCTATGATTAAAGCCCAAGCGACCACACCATCAAGCCATAGAATATACGTCGTTATTAGAGCTCACGAAATCGATTGTGGTGGTAAACAGTCCAACATGAGCTATATTGAAATAAGAGTTCGCCAAAGACGACAAAGAAATAATGGTTACCCCCACCAGCACAACAGTCACCCCCCCCCTCTCAGCCTGAAGTGGCCCCGTCCAGGGTGGGTGACTTACCGAGGGGTGTAGCAGGCTTCACCCCCCCCCCCCCTCTCAGCCTGAAGTGGCCCCGTCCAGGGTGGGTGACTTACCGAGGGGTGTAGCAGCCTTAACGCCCCCCGCCCCCATCCTGAAGTGGCCCCGCCCAGTGTGGGTGACTTACCGAGGGGTGCAGCAGGCTTCACCCCCCCCCCTCTCAGCCTGAAGTGGCCCCGTCCGGGGTGGGTGACTTACCGAGGGGTGTAGCAGCCTTAACCCCCCCCCCGCCCCCATCCTGAAGTGGCCCCGCCCAGTGTGGGTGACTTACCGAGGGGTGCAGTAGTCTTCCCCCCCCATGCTGAAGTGGCCCTGTCCAGGGTGGGTGACTTACCGAGGGGTGCAGTAGGCTTACCCCCCCCCCCATCCTGAAGTGGCCCCGCCCAGTGTGGGTGACTTACCGAGGGGTGCAGCAGCATTCCGACGTCCGTGTAGACGAACTGTCTGCTGAACGGAACGCTCTTAATGGAGTCCAAGTCCACGTGACCAAAGATGGCGTCGTCGTGAAGATTGGTTTCCTTCTTCACCTCGACTGCGGCGCCCTGTCAGGTACAGAAGTCAGAAGATGGAACAGAAGGCAGGAGATGGAACAGAGGTCAGAAAGACGGTACAGGGGTCAAAAAGACAGAACAGGGGTCAAAAAGACAGAACAGGGGTCAAAAAGACAGAACAGGGGTAAAAGATGGAACAGACGTCAGCAGACGGAAATAGGTCATAGGGTGGCCCTTAAAAAACTGCGCTGTACATGTAGTAACTACAGATTAGCCATTGAAAAACCAAAAGGTAAATTCGAACGAAACCAGAGAATATGTAAATACTACAAAGAAAATAGCATTATAGCCACAGAAGATGAATATCATGTCCTTATCAGTTGCCAGTTTAAAGTATTTACCACGAATGTATCAGTCACAGAATCGTACAATGTTTAATTTATTCATGAGTCCACAAAATCCAGAATTATTAAAGGGCCTCGGCGCCTTTGTCTATAATGCAACTGTGTTGCATAATTCGTCTTAGTGTGTGTATTTGTGCTATGTTCTATGTACCATGGGCCCATGGCCCATATAGTACAATAAAGACTACTACTAGATATGGTTCACGAATACGGAAAAAAGGACATGAGGAAGATAAGAAGCCAAGAAACGGAATAAAGAGTATGGAACATAGGTCACGAGATGTGACAAACATCATAGAGATATACCTTGCGCCCCTATGGTCGCAGGATAGCGACCCCATGTCCTTCTTCGCAAGGAGTAGGGGTCTACCCCGGGGACATGGCTCAGCTGTTCCCTTTCTTTCTCCCGTTAATGTGATAGGACCAGAACTGGTTAAAGCGTCCTGAATATACAACCACCCACCAACCTTGTTGCCCCGGCTGGAGCTGAACACGGCCTGCACGAAGTCCTCGCTCTCGATGTCGTTCAGGTTGCGCGTCCTGTCCAGTTGCTCCTTGATTGACATCTCCACGTCCTCCCGCGTCCGTCCCACGCCGACCGGAAGTACGCCCTGCTCCTTCAACTTCTCGTCCGCGGCCACTGCAGCGACATACCACGTGGTCACATGTCAGTCAAAGACGCAGGCCTACATGCTAATACATACACAATTTAGGAAAAATGCATTGATGTGATTATATATAATGCTGATACGAACTCGATTCTCATCCATATATAGTAAATCGGAAAAATGACTGCGCACGTACAATATGCAGATCGCTTGGATTCGTAAGAAATAGACATCAAGATAGCTGTCACACATCCAAGGAATCTGCCTGGTAATAGCTTAGAAAAAGGATTGCTACAGGTGAGCAGTCACTGGTATGTACCGGCGCAATTACTGGTCCACCTTCTATGTATTAGTACAACTGAATACATGGCAATACGATCATACCACTAAAGTTTCAGGTACAATATGTGTACTCCAGAATGTGATTACAGTTCACATGGGGTGTAGGTTTAGTATCTACTGTATGTAGTATATGTTAATTCTCGTCGGTTACCTGCAGCCTTGAGCGCCAAGTGCATGCGGACTTCAGCCTGTTTGCCATGACCCTGCAAGCAAACGATACACCAGGGCATTGTATTGCAGCCTCCACACGGATCATAACGCGATCCATATTGCATAGATATAAACATGTAATACGCTTTGGTCATTGACTTCGCAGTATGGAGAACAGTTTCTTGTTTGCTGTTTTACCGGGATACAATGTTCGGAGATGATATACGGGGAAGTACATAAAGTGTATACATCACAGGTCAAGAACAAATATAAAATTGCATTTGAATAACACAAAAAGTGGTCTTATTAAAGCAGAGCGATGTGAGGCAGCCTGGAACAAAAACAAAAGCCTTTCCTGATAAATAAAACCCGAAAGACCGAAGAATTAGCCTTGTAATAACTTTCAGCGCAGGTGACGAAAGGAAATTCTCTCCTCGCCCCCCACCCCCCCCCCCCCCTCCCCAACTCCACTCTTTGGTCCGAGCTTAAATAAAAGGTGTGTCTCACCATGCCACTTAGAAAAAAGGGTTGTACTAGAAACACATAACCCCATTTCATCTAAGGACGAACGTAAAGACTTGCAAGGTGAGTTGTCACAGCATACTTACCATATCATCGAAGCCGGGAACCGTCTCGTTCAGATCTCTGAACAAAGACAAAGAAGAGAAACTGAATGAAATCAACTAATAATAATACGAATATTAATATAAGTGTATTACTTGCTATAAGGCTCGGTATGGTACATCAAGACATTAAACATATATCTATATATATATGTATAGAAGTAGTATTGTCTTGCATCCAAATTCACTATTTGAAAGCCCATCAAGCTAATGAACGGATCAAGCTAATGAACCCGAACATTTTATATTTTAATATATTAAATCTGAACCCTTTTTCGTAAAGTTTTCCCTGGAAGCTAAAAATAAACACCCGGTAAATAAAACTAGATTTACGTAGGAGGTTATTTTGAAGCAGGTAATCACAATATGTTAATCATGTACTGCGATTTGTCTCGTAAAAGCCAATTTGATATATTGAAATACGAAGATACAAACTCTTTCTCAATCTTCACTTTAGTCCTCTCTGTGGCTTTCTCCTTTGATTTTGATCTTCCTCTGCAACGACAGAATAAAAGTACAGTATAATGAAAGAATGCCGTCAAAATAAAACGGAGAACATTCACATAAAGCGATTGATGCTAGCCAGTAAAAAGATTGGCCTCTTACTTATACTTACTATGTACGTGTGGTGAAACTGTACATATGTCACATCTCTGTGCCTTAGCCTATACGTATCATACATGTCACGCAAATATACATATAAGATGCACATAGTTAAACGTCCTGTTTTATTCTCGACTTTACCTGCGGCTCCTACTTCCAGAATGTGACCTTGACCTCTTGACTCTGTGCCTGGATCGTGACCTTGACCTTCTGCGGGAGTAGGACCTCGATCGACTTCTAGACCGATGCCTCCTGCCGACTGACCTTGACCTGCTGCGTGACCTTTGCTTTCTGTATCGATCGCGGGACCTTGACCTAGATTTAGACCGCTTGCCCCGACCTGCACCACCACAGAAAGATGATGATAATGACAATTAAACCACTATCCTTGAAGCATAAACTTCACACTGGAATAAATAATATGAAAATCTTGTATAAACAGCTTAAACTTGGCGCTAATTCAAATATCTATTACAAAAAAGATTAAACCAAATACAAAGTATGTACTAACCTCTAGACCTTGACCTTTGTCTGTCCCTTCTGGCGTGGCCGTTGGGACTGCCGCTTCGTGATCTAGAGCGTCTGGAGGTCTTGGATTTCTTGGAAGATTTCTTACTTTTCTTGCTGTGTTTGCGGCTGGAGTAGGACTCTTCACTCTCGTGGGGAGACATAGACCTGGAGATAAAGACACTTGGCACTGAGAATCCTGGGGTACAGAATAGGCCTTGAAATGACTGCAATGTCGCCTATCATCCAGCGTAACGTTCAGATACGTGACATTTTCACAAAATATCCAAAGGTGTCATCCTGAGGAAATACTTTTTTGGGAATTATGTTTGGGGTAGGTATTATCTTTATGAACAAATTCATTGTATGAATATGAAAAATCTCAAGGTATGATTATTAACATTAAATGTTATAAGGTATTATAATGTCCCAAAAGATGCAAGGTATTATCTTGAAAGGGACACTAAAATCGTCAGAAATATGCTCAGTATTCATTCTTGCTCAAGGATACCACTGACAGATCCATATCTCTCTATCTCACAAAATACCTGGACTTATCTGTCTATCTCAACATACCTGGACTTCCTTTTCTTCTTCTTTTTACTTCTGTAATTATCATCACTGTCTGAGGAGTATTTCCCCATGATGGCGTCACTCTTGACTCTGAAACACAAGATTGTGCAATATCAGTCCAGATTATACTTGACAGAGAATGTCTATGGCTGGGTGCGCGCTAGCCGTTCGCCACATCGTCAATGGCGAAAGCCACATGTATGTGGCGCAAGATTGGAACATGCGTGTCGCCACAGTGGCGAAATAAAAAAATTGCTTGGTTTTCGATCAACGATCAAAATGCGATTTGCCGAAACTGATTTCCCGCAGTCATGCGAAGGGGAAAAATACAACATATATGTGGCTAATGGGATATGTGTGCGGCTAAAGTACATTTAAGGTGTTTAGCCACAGTGGCTAATTGAAATGAACTGCTAGAGCACACCCAGTATGGTATATATAATAATGGGTAACCAGCGGTTCTTATAGTCAACCTTGCAATGGGATTTACTTCTTGACAATATTAATATGATAATAAGGTCTTCATTATTGAAGCTATAAACCATTTTTTTTAAATAACTATTATACATGCAGCATTTAAAACTACAATAATTTAAATTTAAGTTACAGTTGACATGAGAAAAACTTATACAATGCATGCTATGTATATGGTACACAACATAGTCAGAATATGATTGACATCAAACTTGTTGTTAACACTGGATTAAATGAAGTTGAATATGTAAAAACTAGGCTCTGTGTCCAATATGTGATGGATGGGCTGATCCTTACCAGTATGAAAGGTGGGCCCCACCATTGCTCTGAGCAATACATATTTCTGCATACAAATTACAATTCACCTTGACACAAAATACCGTACGTTCCGGTGTATAAGTCACACCTTTTTTCCTCGCAGCCTAGGGGTGCGAGTTATACACCTGTGTGACTTAGATATGGCCAAAGTTTGTCTCTCAGGGATCCATCCCCCCCTACTCCCCAAACAACAGCCAGGAGATCCGTAGTCGCCGATGCACCGTCCCTGTCTATCCCATCCCATCCTGATTCCATCCAGCTGAAGAGGCCAAGTAGCCAATTGCTCCGGCGTGGTTCTACTGCCTCATCATGCCTATACAGTATCAAGTTTCTGTCTGGCCCACTTATCTAAGACAGTAGCTGTATCAAGTTACACCGCCAACTGCCGCTTCCCGAACCATGCCCCACCACTCTATGAGTCAAGTCAAAATTGGGCACCCTGCCAACGATGACGATGGATCCATGACTCCACTCCCCACCCCCCTACTAATAAAACATGGCTTTACTGACCATACGATGCGTCAATGACCTTTATAAACAATGCCTAATCCGTGGGGTGTTAAGCCGGTTCCATTGAAACTGCGTCATGAGTACCCATCAAAGAAATACACATCCATCAATTCTTACAGCCTTTGACAACAAACATTATCATAGAAAGCAACTTGCTACCCTAAGACATTGGGCAAGTCTTTTGGCATCCACCCACTGCAATGCTTTATCTGTTGTCTGCATTCACAAAAATGATCTTTTCCATAACATATAGCTATTTCAACCGTGGCGTCATGCACCCAGTGCCTCAAAGCAAGGGCAAATCTCACACCAGATGCAACTTATATACAGCTCAAGTCTCAATATTGCTTAAAATCGGTGGATACGACTTATACCCGGAAATTACGGTATGTCCCTTTATAAGTAATACGACAACAAACCATATCATGGCAAAATGCATAATACTGTGGAATACTGTGCAGAATTTTTTTTTTATTGAACCTTATATTTATATATTTTATATGCCTAAAACCCAATTATAGACTTATTCCTAATCCTAATGCTAAACTTACCAACTGTAAGTTGTTGTAAAAGTTGGATACTGTGGTAGCTGATGTCTAGCGCTGTTTCCGCATGCAGTCTGTTTAACCGTAAACTTGGATACTGCAGTAACTGATTATCTAGCGTTGTTTCCGAAGGTAGTCCCCTTAACTGTAAAGTTGGATACTGTGGTAACTGATGTCTAGCGCGGTTTCTGCAGGTAGCCCCTTAACTGTAATAGTTGGATACTGCGGTAGCTGATGTCTAGCGGGTGTGGGATGTTGTTGCTTTGATGACAGTTTGGGTATTGCTACTGGTCTGACTACTGGCTTGCCACAGATATCTGATATGGTGTTGAATTCGGCAATAAGGTGTTGGGACTAATGTTATTAGTGTTGGCACCCAGCCAGGTAATGGCACTGGTAGTGGCACTGGTGACAATGTGATAAGCATCCAGCAGCATTGTTGATACATCTAAGGCGGCTGCTGGTGTATAGATGGGATAGATGGACAGCTTCATTTTATTAGTATAGATGATAATTATAGATATTGATAATAAATAATTCTTATCATATATATGAGAAATATAATTTATATGATATGATAAATATCGATTTATATTCAAGTATCCGACATATTCATTACCTGAACCCATTACCCAACCGTGGGCAGTATTATCCAGTTCACTGGTATGCATCTAAATATTCAATTTCTGATATTTAGATATCTGTTGCATGACGTTATTTTCTTTCCACGATAAAAACTGTTGGAGATGGTAGTTTCTCTCAAATATTACGTGACATGATTTTTACGACAAAGTGTTAAAAGACAATTGACAGGTGTCCCATTTATGATTTCATATAGAACTTTCTTGAATAAAATTTATCAAAGATTACAATATGGTGACGTACGACAAATCGACCTGCAAACAGCTTGCTTGTAATGGACTTGTACGGGCCGGTAACGCCGTATGACGCATCAATAGCGCGTGCGAACTTTTTTTTGGTGCGTCGAGCCGGTTGACAGTGTTGTCGAAGTGGTGAGCGATAATATAGTGTTATGACGCTTTCGCGTGATATTGAGCCAATCTATTTTCTCTATAGTGTTTAATGGCGTCAATAATCATCTATAGCCATCGCTTTATGTTTCTATATCAACCATTTGTCTTTCTGTGGCACGATACTTACATATTTGCACTGCTTCAGATATGTAATCACAAATGATCGCTGTGTTTACCTCACCGCTCTTGCGGGGTGTACACCTAAAATTAACCAAATCCCACTCCGAGCGAACGGACAGCAGGGGAAGCGGCAAGTCATCACCCGATCAAAGAGTGTAGTATAACTTTTTATATTACACTCTTTGACCAGATCACGGACTGGTGACATCTTGCGCTCCACCTAGATTTACAATTAGGCATTATTCACCATATATACCCCTTGTCAGTGGCGGATCCAGATATGCTGGATACGAGGGGGGGGGTGGGGGCGGTTTTCATATGTTAAATGGTATAAATTCCGGCCCTAAAAGGGGGAGGGGGGGGGGGGCCGGAGCCGTGTTGGCCCTCCCCTGGATCCGCCCCTGCCTGTCAAGATTACCAATGTCAAAAACATGGTGAACTTCTAATTGAATTTTTGTTTGTTCCAGTATGAGTTGGCTAGTAAGAAAACGTATCGTCTTTTTGGACGCTTATAGTCGAAGCAATCAAAGCAATTTGAAGGGACACATACGCTGCATTAGGAACATACAGAACAGAACGGATCGAAAAACAAAGTGGGGGGGGGGTCTAATTTAGGGATGGAAATTCTTGGGGGTTCATAATATAATATGGGGGGTGGGGCGGGGGGCTATACGCGTCGTGGCTTTTATTCCATGAAAATCCCTCACAACTCATTTAAGTGTCAAAAGGAAGATCCGGCTTGTTTAATCCTGGGATCATTGTATACGAGCGCTATTTGCAATGATGTGATGTGCCCTGGCCGTCTAAAGGGGATGTGCAATGGCCGTCTAAAGGGGATGTGCAATGGCCGTCTAAGGGGGATGTGCACTGGCCGTCTAAAGGGGATGTGCACTGGCCGTCTAAAGGGGATGTGCACTGGCCGTCTAAAGGGGATGTGCACTGGCCGTCTAAAGGGGATGTGCACTGGCCGTCTAAAGGGGATGTGTACTGGCTGTCTAAAGGGGATGTGCACTGGCCGTCTAAAGGGGATGTGCACTGGCCGTCTAAAGGGGATGTGCACTGGCCGTCTAAGGGGGATGTGCACTGGCCGTCTAAAGGGGATGTGCACTGGCCGTCTCAAGGGGATGTGCACTGGCCGTCTAAAGGGGATGTGCACTGGCAATCTAAAGGAGATGTGCACTGGCCGTCTAAAGGGGATGTGCACTGGCCGTCTAAAGGGGATGTGCACTGGCCATCTAAAGGGGATGTGCACTGGCCGTCTAAAGGGGATGTGCACTGGCCGTCTAAAGGGAATGTGCACTGGCCGTCTAAAGGGGATGTGCACTGGCCGTCTAAAGGGGATGTGCACTGGCCGTCTAAAGGGGATGTGCACTGGCCGTCTAAAGGGGATGTGCACTGGCCGTCTAAAGGGGATGTGCACTGGCCGTCTAAAGGGGATGTGCACTGGCCGTCTAAAGGGGATGTGCACTGGCCGTCTAAGGGGATGTGCACTGGCCGTCTATAGGGGATGTGCACTGGCCGTCTAAAGGGGATGTGCACTGGCCGTCTAAAGGGGATGTGCACTGGCCGTCTAAGGGGATGTGCACTGGCCGTCTAAAGGGGATGTGCACTGGCCGTCTAAGGGGATGTGCACTGGCCGTCTAAAGGGGATGTGCACTGGCCGTCTAAAGGGGATGTGCACTGGCCGTCTAAGGGGATGTGCACTGGCCGTCTAAAGGGGATGTGCACTGGCCGTCTAAAGGGGATGTGCACTGGCCGTCTAAAGGGGATGTGCACTGGCCGTCTAAAGGGGATGTGCACTGGCCGTCTAAGGGGATGTGCACTGGCCGTCTAAAGGGGATGTGCACTGGCCGTCTAAGGGGATGTGCACTGGCCGTCTAAAGGGGATGTGCACTGGCCGTCTAAAGGGGATGTGCACTGGCCATCTAAAGGGGATGTGCACTGGCCGTCTAAAGGGGATGTGCACTGGCCGTCTAAAGGGGATGTGCACTGGCCATCTAAAGGGGATTTGCACTGGCCGTCTAAAGGGGATGTGCACTGGCCGTCTAAAGGGGATGTGCACTGGCCGTCTAAAGGGGATGTGCACTGGCCGTCTAAAGGGGATGTGCACTGGCCGTCTAAAGGGGATGTGCACTGGCCGTCTAAGGGGATGTGCACTGGCCGTCTAAAGGGGATGTGCACTGGCCGTCTAAGGGGATGTGCACTGGCCGTCTAAAGGGGATGTGCACTGGCCGTCTAAAGGGGATGTGCACTGGCCGTCTAAAGGGGATGTGCACTGGCCGTCTAAAGGGGATGTGCACTGGCCGTCTATAGGGGATGTGCACTGGCCGTCTAAAGGGGATGTGCACTGGCCGTCTAAAGGCGATGTGCTCACGACTGAGCGCTTAATTTATCGTTGAGCTCAAGCCGATTAAACGGGACGAAGAAAATGTCAGTATGAAAACACTTAGCTTTTCTGTTTCTCCCTGACGTACTATTCTTCGATCATCCTAAAATTCTGCCAGGCAGCTATGGAATTCACTATCAAGTTTACCACCCACCCCTATATATAGTACTATTTGGGCACAAACTCAGTCGAAAATTCAACGTATTGACTAGGAGGCACAAAGATAAAGTACAAAAGATGCAGCGCACTACTTTTTTTTCTCTTGAAAGTTTTATTACACGATGTAATATTAGGGACATCATTATGCGAAAAATTAATGCACAAGTGTATGTCTCTGGGCACAAATAAACATCACTTTCCAGGCTAATGTCGTAATATACTTCGCGGTCCACAGCTCCTGAAGTGTAGGATGATCCTATGGTAAAGAACAAGTGTTCTTATCTATAATTTTAAATGGTCTCATAGCAGCACCCGTCCCTCCCACACTGTATGGGAGTTCGTATTTGTTGTTATATTATAACTATTTCGAATCTGGAGCCCGATGCAGACTTCCATGGAACTTATCTTTGAAATTATTTTATTTTACACATTGAGATGTATTCCGATAAACCTATCGATATGAATGTCTAAGTGACGATCACTGCGCTCCAATTGAGCAATGAACTCATATATGTTTAAAGCAATTGTATAGTTTGTCATGAACTTGTCAAATAACACCAAAACAAACAGTATATATAAGCACAATATCACCTCCAACAAACGAATCCTTTATTTCCATAGTTAACGATACATCTGGTGTACAAATAACTTACCTCATATAGATGACAAAAAACGCCGACATTTTAATTATGTATGGACCATGACATCCTTTAAGGGCCCATATCAGTTGACATGAACACATGTTGAGACATGGACGACATGTTTTCCATATTATAGCGTTTGGTATAACTTTATAGGCTTAAATGTAGTAATTAATTTACCACACAACGAATATATAGAATTATTATCGATTCTCTTCAAATTATATAACATTATATAATGCTATTAATGCACATCATTCTTTTCTCTCTCGGATATATCATGTAAATCTATGTCTTCATGCTGACCTATGCTGTACCCAAGACGTGAAGATTTATCAGGTATAAAAAATCACTATACATTACAATAAATACTGTTTATATCGATACAATGGATAGCAGAAAGTAGTAATAATCATGACACAATTAAGGCTACGAGCGTCGGGCAAACAAAACTGAAATCATTTATTATTTGTTCTCTGTCAGTGCTTGCGTGGAATGTTCGTCTGGAAATATAATCCTTTATCTGTGCACCCTTTGTGTGTGCATGTTACAGGCGGAATGTAGAGCTAGCGCAGTCTATACATTTAGTATTCGATGAACATAATAACTATATATATATAGCAGTATCTTGATCACAGTGTTTACCCCAATATTAGATCGATAATGATGCAAAATCGTTAATTAAAACAGCTTTGGTTACCAGTATCAATATGTCAATCTCACATAGCTAATCTAAACATAGCTGTATTTATTAACGCAAGTTACTTACCATTTTGGAGTTAAATTATCGAAATAATAATGATGGCACAAACACAATCCATGGTCTCTCACAACCAGTCCATCAGATGCAGTAGACTCTGCTTGACAACGACAATTGAGACAAAGCTGTACCCACGTATGTACATCCCTGGATCAACCAAAGAGCCCATTGGGGATAGGAACAAACGCTTCACATTGCTACAATGGCTATCAAGCGACATGGTTTAACATGTCGTGAACAAAATGCTGGTTTCCCATAATGGGGCTTACAACGTATGTGGTATATATATACATATACAAGTGTGGCTTTGTAGCGTATAAGATCCCTTAATATCCCTACAATGAGAGTTTGTTATTATAATCATAACGCGTGTTATTTTGTGTGTTTTTTTCCCACAATGACGCCGTCATTTGTCCGCGATTTTGTTGGTCGAACGATTATAAGCTTCGGTTATAATTGGATGAACCGTTCCACACTAACAGCTAGACCCTTTAACACAATAGGTCATACCCCGGCAATGAGAAGGGTCAAGGGTAGAGTAGATCCATGTGCCGTCAAGTAAGGCCGTTACCCTTACTTCATGTATAGCCACAACCTGTTTCTGAATCCCGCATCCGAATCTTATTTATGTTTCAGTTTTTGGCCGCCAATGACTGTTCCTGTCCGGTTGATAGGATCACTCTCGTCCTTGGAGTTGCCCGGTTGATTCCGACAAGTAGTAGCCCGATAGTAATAATCATGTAGCCTACTGCAGTCACCTTGCCATGGTCTCCACCTCTTGGTCAAACTATTTACATTATGTCGATGTATATACAAACATATATTATATATATGTAAGAACTCCAAAGCAGCTGTCGATGTGCAAAGGACGACGATGTGCGTTATGAGGGAAAAAAGATTCACCCTCGGCGCCCTCGTTGTCGCTGTGATGCGGTCTTCTAGAACATCCGGCCCTCTATGATGCTATATCAATTGTCACGACCCGAGGCCAAAAGACAAGTGAGGGTTCCTGCAACAAGGCCAAACGTTCACTTGCATTATTTATAAACCAAATTTATTACCCCGCACGGCAACACAGATTTCAGTCAGCTAAACATCTTTCTTTGTCTTTTGGCTGATGCAAAAAACCGTTGAATCCACACACATGATCATTGTTTACATGTGGGTGTAGACATATTGACGTCACTCTGAATAGATTGCATGAGAAGGTCATTGGGGACCCATATTCTGTCAACAACCATAACTTGAATGTGGAACTAACATCTTTCAACGTAGTCCTTGGGCTTCTAAAATTCTTAAAACTTAGAAGTCTCCGTTTTTCTTCAATAATAAAACTACAGTAATATGACGTTGCATCATGCCTACTTACAGTCCCTACTGCCGCAAAACTTACTTGATTACAGTAAAGTCCCCTGACAATCGCAAAGTCTTTTCTTTACTTACAATAATAGGATATTGTCTTACATCATACTTAGCCTGCAATTCTAAATTCCTCGCCTTACTTACAATAATCGCCGCTATAATCCCAAGCGTCTTCGCTTATTTACAATAATTTGCCATTACAATCCCAAAATCTTCGCTTTACTTACAATAATAAGATATTGTCGCACATCATACTTACAGTCCTAAAGTGGCCGCGTGTTTCTTCGCCTTCATCCTCAGGTCGGCGATGCTGGAGCTTTTCGTGACCGAGAGACTCGACTGCGCAAGCGCGATGTTCATGGCGTAATGCGGCGTCGGGTAGAACAGCATCGAGGGCAGGCTTGTGATTGGGTGGTGCGTGGAGGTCAAGGGCGTTACCCCGGCAACCGCGGCGGCTGCGGCGGCGGCGGCGGCGGCCGCTGACGTCATTGAGTTCTCCACCTGGCTGAGGTGCTGCATGTGGATGCGGTCGAAGGCCATGCGCATGGAGGGCATGTTGACGTAGGGGGCCACCCGACAACCGTCGACCTGGCCGGAGCTGTTTCCCATCAGCAGGCCTGGGAGGCATGTAAAGGGGGGAGAGAGAAAAAACGACACCGTGCTCAGACATGGTCATAGCCACAGCATGCAATCTAGTGGCGACATATTACTGATAAATAACCAGGGGCGGACTTAGGAGTGGGGGGGCGCTTAACCCTTGGGAACTTGAACATGCACTGTAAAAGTCCCCCCCCCCGGTCGCAAGTTTTCAGAGAGCATCCCCCCCCCCTTGCAAGTTCTTAGATCCGCCCCTGAATTCTGGTATGCAAGAGAACAATGCTAGTGTTGATATAATTACATATATTTGGTTCATTAATAAAGGTAGTTAACCCAGTAAGTAAGTACATTTTTTCGTATATATGATGCCATCATCATGCCCATAGTACATACAGGGTTACATAAATAACTCGGTGTAACTGGATATATAAGATTCAGTTTCACCGTTTGTTCTGCAACCTTTCCGCCTCAATATTTAGTCATATAAATAAATTGATAAATCCAGTATAAATAACCAACATAGGTTAAAGCGCCCCACTTAAAGCAATCTGCAGGGATCGATAAGTAGGTCAAGGTCAGGTTAAACCTGGGATATTTATATCTTATGTCAGTAGTGGGGTGCAATTCAGATCAATCTTAGTCTGATCTGCCCAAGAAATAAAATAGCTTAATTTATCTTTTTGAATAATTAATCGCATACCCCGCTGCCAAGACTGTTATAAACGTTATGGACATTGTGCCCTAACAAACAGTCGACACCATGAATACAGGTCGCCGGCGAAGCACATAAGCCGGGCTTTCTGCTTGTTTATTTCGCAGTTTTGGTTTCCTCTACTTGCAGGTCTCCAGGCACACGTTCCAATACCCGAGAATGACTCAATGGGTGGGACGGAGTCATCAATAAGAGCCACAGCGGTGGCTCCTAAAGTTAACCCTGCCCCCCCACCCCTCCCCTCCCTACACCCTCTTACCCACTAGCACTAACCCTCCCCCAACTTATAACCCCCCCCCCACAAACATGTCTCCACTCTACCAGTCAATTTCCGGCACCCAACAGATCTGCCAAATTTCGTTCCACCCGCCTATATTACAGTCGGTTTATCAACAGCATATATCGTCGACCACCGAAACCGGCCGCTTAAAACCCTTCGCCCCACCAGGAACTGCTCACCTTGCCGACCAATTTCCATTTCCTTTCTTTATAGCGTACCCTACAAATTACATTGTTTTCAAAATATGTCTCACATGTTAACAGTTTGTGTTGGGCTTAAAGTTCGGGCAACACCGCTTCAATTGTTAAGAAAAGGGTGGTATGGTGGGCCAAGAGAGGGCAGGTGGAATAAGGGAAAAGGGTGGGAAAGAGGATACTGGTGGTGGTGAGGAAAAGGCTGGTGTGGAGAGCAGGGGCGGATCTAGGAGTAGGGGTGGGTTACGGGGGTTGCAACCCCCCCCCCTTGGGAACCTGAACATACACTGTTGAAGTCGGCTTCTCCGAGCACGCCCCCCCCCCCCCGGTCGAAAGTTTTCAGAGAGCAACCCTCCCTTGGCAAATTCCTAGATCCGCCCCTGGAGAGGATAAGTGGGGAGGTACACGAGAGGTGGCAGCAAAGGACAGGAGAGGGGGTAGTGGGACAGGACAACAGAGTGGTGGTGGGGTGAGGGATAAGTGTGATAAAGAGAGGGAGAGAACAGTATAGTTGACATTTTGGAGTCACCGCAGTGGGACATGAACGCCCCAGAGCGGCCCAGGCGTGCCGGGTTCGACTCTTGGTAAAGCCATCACATCACCAGTGTGATCAACTTCCGAACACGGTCACAAGCGAACCATGAGAGGTACGAAAACATTAAGGAGGCTGAAAGATCGCATTATGAACTTTGCTAACGCCCACTACTTATGGTGTTGTGTTGTAGCCTAAAATCTATGGTATTTTGCTGGTTTTAATGTGTATTCTGCACAGGCGGATCTAGTGGCGGGGGGGGGGGGGTCGGAGGATTGCAACCCCCCTTGCCCCTTGGGAACTTGAACATACGCTGTAAAAATCGGGGGCTTTCCGCGCACCCCCCCCCCCCTCCCGGTCGCAAGTTTTCTGAGAGAACCCCCGGTTGTAAGTTTTCATAGCCCCCCCCCACCCACCCCTGTTTGCCAATTCCTAGATCCGCCCATGAATAACATATTAGACAGCGAGCTCCCGGCAGGGGTGGTTCCGCTAATGCTATAGTGAGGAACGAGCTTCCTCTGCTGGCAGAGTGATTAGACAGGTGGCGACAATGAAGGAGGGCCAAGGAGCAAGTTTCGAATTGACTCACACAAATTGGTACCAAAAGAACAAACATCTTTATTGAGTGAATGATGTTTCAGTTCGCTTTCCGCCATCTTATCCAATCGGAGTTGACAAGATGTGGACATTTGATTCTGGATTCTGATTTGGACTTTGCTATCCGTATTTTTCACCGTTATTGTTATATTTAAGATAAATTATGTTTTCGTAACTTATATATGCGATTTTCAATAAGAACGCATGAATATATTTCTGTCTCTATATATATATGTATGTACCTCACCTCTATCTGTTTTACTACCCACTGTACCCACTCTTTATTTAGACCGAGTCCCTGCTTCCGGACAAAGCGGACCCCACATCCAAGTGTCCTCACACTCTTCCACCAATGCTATACTACCCACCCTACGCCCATTACTTAACGTGCCACCGGCCCGGTCTAACTAACCCTACCCTCTCCCTAATTCTCTCACTCGCATCTCCCTAGCCGATACTATCCACCCCTGCCCATCCCACACACACTTGCCCCCTCCCTCTCCCAACACATTCATCCCCCTCAGGCCCTCACAACCCCCCTCCACCACGACCCCATCCATCACCCTCGCCCATCACCCCCACCATCACCCTCTCCCATCATACCCCTCACTCATATCCCACCTCACCACCACCCCCACCACAACCTCCACCCACCACCCCCACCGCCGACCCCACCGCTACCGCCCCCCCCCCCCACCGCCACCCCCAACAGCCACCGCCACCCTATGGCGACATCCATCGCCTTTCCAGGCGTTCCGTGACTTGGGGCCAGGTGAAGCGGCCTAATGTGGTGCTGGGTCGAGACAAACGGGGACGCTTCGTACCCGGCGCCGCGACCCACATCCCCGCCTGTCGTCTGCCCATTAATCTGCCGGGCGCCAAACGCCGCATGCCAACCGCGCGCTGGTCGGTGGTCGCGCGCCTCCCGCGCCCCCCGCCCCCCCCCCCCCCCCCAGCGCCCCCTCACCGAACACCCCTATTTGTTTTATTATTCAATTAACACCGCAATTTACCCTAATATTTGGGCAAACTCGCATCCGCCCACTTGGCACCCCCCAGTGTGTGAGGCTGTATGTGCCGGGGCGAGGGGGTGGGGGAGGGAGGGGGTGGGGGAGAGAGGGGGAGGGGAGGGAGGCAGGGGGAGGGGAGGGGAGGGGAGGGGGAGGGGGAGGGGGAGGGGAGGGGGAGGGGCAGAGGTGACATTCAGAGCCGCCGATGTGGTAGTCCGTGTCTGAATATGGAGGGGCTGGGCAGGTTGGTGGTGGAGGCGGGCGGGGACGGTCGGAGAGGGGGGGGGGGGGGGGGCAGGGGAAGGTCGAGTTTAGGTGGGTGGTGCTAAGCGAGGGAGGGAGTGTTTAAAATCTAAAAAAAATGCCCGACCTCTTTTGTTCAATGGATGTATCACCACCCCCTCACACGCCCCTCCACCCACCCTCCCACCCGCGGACATCAACCCCCCACCCCCCCCCCTATCACCTCTCTGTCTACAATTAAACCTCACGACATCATTGGCGCCCCTCGCCTCAATGCAGGCAAGAAAAAAAGAGCTAAAGAGATAATTGACTAATATTTCAAGGGGCATGTCAGGGAGAAGGACTGGCTTCGGCCCGAGAGCTCGACCCGGGGTGTCGCTTTACCCGGTCAAACATTGCAATCTGTGCCTAACTAGTGACACCGAGTCACGGCAAAGTAACATCAAAATAACAGGTTTCCTGCTTGTTAAATTAATAGAGAACGGCTGCTGTTCCCCCATTCATGTCATCAGATGTGAGGCAGTAAACAAAGTCAACCGTAATGGATGAGTTTGAATAACGTCCATTATTCCAGTGGGTTTTTCATTGGCGAATTAGGGGACGAAAGGTGCAATGCCGCTGAAACAAAATCTGCCTTTCCGGCCGACAAAACACTATTAAAAAAATCAACTTAATACAACCATTAGCAGCCTATATTTCAATTGCAAAAGCTGTTTCATTGTGTCCCCCATAGACGAAATGATTTTTTCGATTCTTAACACCCAATAAATATCATTCATCAGTGTTACTCCATAATGAATATGTATTTAATATTCAAATAAAGATACCAAATAGATACAAAAATAATGCGCAGGCATACATATCAATTAATTTAGAATGCCACAAGGAAATAAAACATATTTCTTACGTCGTTGTAACATTTCATATAATATTTTCTCGCACGCGCAACGGAATGGTTTTTGTTGATATACGGTGACTTTATAATCGTTCGTGTTACATCACACCTAGGCCGGTGGGGGGGGGGGCGGGGGTAGGGCTGGGTGGTGTTTGAGGAACGTTTTAACCCCTTTTAGTGATTACGTCTGCGGCGTCTTTGATCTTCAGGCCGGAGACTCGGGTTACTTACACCATGGGAAACCCGAATTCATAAAGTCGTTAATTATAGCCCTTAGCATGGTGCGTGGATGACCTATGCCAACCAGCTCTTTCACCGGGAACACAATATGTGTTACATTTCATCGGTACATGTGCCATGTAATGCGGCTTTTCATCAAAGTAGAATGGACCGGGTATAAGTGGTA
>OZ025254.1:30547249-30572312 GCA_964019135.1 Arenicola marina | reverse complement strand
AGTCCGCTCTATAGGGGTACCATTTTCATCACAACTGACCGCTCTATAGGGGTATCATTTTCATCACAAAAGTCCGCTTTATAGGGGCACCATTTTCATCACAAAAGTCCGCTCTATAGGGGTACCATTTTCATCACAAAAGTCCGCTCTATAGGCGTATCATTTTCATCACAAAAGTCCGCTTTATAGGGGTACCATTTTCATCACAAAAGTCCGCTCTATAGGGGTACCATTTTCATCACAACTGACCGCTCTATAGGGGTATCATTTTCATCACAAAAGTCCGCTTTATAGGGGTACCATTTTCATCACAAAAGTCCGCTCTATAGGGGTACCATTTTCATCACAACTGACCGCTCTATAGGGGTACCATTTTCATCACAAAGGTCCGCTCTATAGGGGAACCATTTTCAGCACAACTGTCCGCTTTATAGGGGTACCATTTTCATCAGAAAGGTCCGCTTTCTCAGGCATCACGGGGCACCCAATGTACCCTACAGTGTTTAGCTCTGGAGCAATTTCCGTAAGTGTCTCCCCCTCGTGGAGAATGTAGGTACCAGGATGGCCGATCGCTTTATAATGCGTCATGGGAGTGGAGGACATATATACCATACCGCCCTCCCCCCTCTCCCTTAATCCCTGGGGACTGCTCCCAGCGTGTACCACATCACCCCACAGAACTCATCCCAGCCCTACAACACCCACCCCACAACACCTACCCCACAACACCCACCCAACCCAACCCAACCCAACCCAACCCAACCCAACCCTACCCTACCCACTCCACCCTACCCCACCCCACCCCACCCACCCCTCCCTCATCCATTGCCATGGTGCCTCCCACCGCCACGGACTCTTCTCTGCTTATCATTTCCCCATAAGACCCCCCCCCCACCTCCTCCGCCGACAAACCCTAACCCACGCCCATATGAGTAATCACGATGACCACCTTTCTTGACATAACGAGCGCAACTGTACTGCCCCACCGCCATTCCCATCCCCCACACTCTTTCCATGAATCCACCCACCCACCCACCCCACCCCCCTCCTCACCGAGATCCGAGCGGTTAGTAGCGACGGACCGGCTCTCTTCCGCCCTTTACCGTCCATTCCCGCTCCCACCCAGCCCCTCCCTCGTTTTCCTCCAACCCCCTCACTCCTCCCGGCTCCCGTCTCCCTGCCTCCTACAACCCCCCCCCCCCCTCTCCCGCCCCCCGCGTCTCCCTCCCGCGGTGCCCTAAAGGATGGGGCAATTTGACGCTAAATAATGAATGATCGAGACGAACATATCCTGACAAATTGAAAGAAATTTGATTACCGTATAGGCGATATTCCTCACAATTTGTAAATGAATTAGATCATTGGAACCCTGAGTAGCTGTTAAAGAAATGGGTTTTAGTTAATTCCCCACAGATTACTCCGTAATAGATCTGCCGCCCAAGGCAAGCGGCCGCAAGGAATTCTGGGAAGGTAGACGCCCTGCGCATACTACCCTATATATACGTCTGCCCCCACCCCTCCACTAGCTCCACCACACTCCACGCCCCCATCACCCCTTCCACCCCACTCCACGCCCCCACCACCGCTTCCACCTCACTCAGCATCCCCGTCGCAATAACCTATCAGTTCTCGGACGCTTACAGATTCGTTCCCGTTCAGCCGCGAGAAAAGACGAGAGCTTTCATGGAACGCAATGACGCGCGTGACACAGCGAGAGAAAGATCGGTCGGGTGAGTGGGGGAGGGGGGAGGGGGGTGGTCGGTGGGGGGAGGGGGAAGCGGCAGCGACAGATCTAAAGCCCATCGGAGAACTGGACACGACGGCTAGATTAATCTCAATTATAGGAAACTGGGTGCAGCCCTCCTTATATCGAATCCAATATTGGAGTGAGGATAATTGTTGGGGACTATCATTACCGTGTTACACAATTTACTTCAAAATTCCGTTCGCCATCCCATCTTGCGCCACGCGAAAAGGATTGCATGTTATGGTGGCTTGGTTTGTATGTGTGTTTATAATTAAACCATTACCGGTTCTGTGACCATCATTATATGAAGTAATTGTTGTTCGATTTCCTAATGTTTTTGCGCCAACCATAAAAAATATATCTAGTGTATGGATAAAAAGTTTGCAAACCTAAAAGCCAAATATTTATCATCTGTGATTTATAGCCCTAAAGTGAGTTCTGTGAGTGTAGGACGAGCAAAAATGTAGATGTCAGCTTTTTGACCGTTCTGCTATAGAACAACGACTAGCTCTATCATATTTCACTATTTTTCATGAATATGTAGTCAAATTGTAAGTAAGTAATGGAATCACCAGGAATGAAATGATAACAATTCGCTTTTCGTCACTTCTGTCCGATTTCGTAACTGGTTGATACACATGGGCGTGTCCAGAAGGGGGGGGGGGCACAGAGGGCACGTGCCCCCCCTTTCAGACCGTGCAGTTTATATGTGCCTACCTCTTTGGAATTTTGTCCTCCTGCATCAAGCCCCCCTACCCACTGTTGTCACACAATTTGTGGACGCCGTTGTCACAATTTTGCACAGCATCCGCCCCCCCCCCTGCGGTCGTACGTTTTCATTGACCCCCACCCCCTTCCCCCCGGTCGTCCAAAAAATTGGAAGACTTCTAGGAAATCTATCTGGAGCACGAACCCGTCCCCCCCCCCCACCCCGCCCCCGGTGGCAAGCTACGATGGGCCTCCCCCCTTCTCAAATTCATCTATCCGCC
Source organism: Arenicola marina (assembly GCA_964019135.1). Lineage (NCBI taxonomy): Eukaryota > Metazoa > Annelida > Polychaeta > Arenicolidae > Arenicola > Arenicola marina. Next base: position 30,569,576 of record OZ025254.1, on the reverse strand, counting down.
CCGAATGTAGAACATTCTGTTGTACCCCCCACCCCTTTCAAGGATTCTTGCAAACGCCCCTGATACATCACAAACAAACCTTAGTGGTTCCTTCCCGAAATGCACCAGGTTTCATTGTCTCGGATTTTCCTGGTTTGGGTTTCCGCTCCACTTTACACAACGTCGACATGATGCCAGATTCACATCATATATCACATTGCAAGGCCAGACGTATATATAGGGTAGGTGATTTTTCAATGCAAAATATAGGTCATCTGAGGCGTGGACCCCCCGTTTTTTTTAGCAAGAACGCTATAACGGTATCTGGGGCGGCTTGAACCCCCCCCCCCCTTCCCCTCACCTGTCGCAGGATTTTAGTGGACCCCCCTCCGGTCGTAGAAAAAAGTTGGCGGATCCCCCGGTCGAATTTGGTTCAGAGCCCCTCCCCCCCAGTCCCGGTCGCAAGTTTGGACCCCCCCTCCCCCTTTTCAAATTCCTGGATCAGCCCCTGCATTGCTATTAGTAATTACATGTATTGCTAGTCTGCACATGTTAATATATATATATATGGTACAATATATAGTAAGCCAATACGCAAATGTATCTCAACATGATTACATCAATTGAAGAGAATTCACTTGATGGCACTTCGTCTTGTAATCTATATTTTACAAAAGTAGTACATGACAATATATATAAGTATATATATGTATATATTCGCTGTGACTGAAAACACCCACGAATGTTGACTAGCATACACCTTGTCTTGTAGAGTGCTTCTTGCTAACATCCATTGGAACATACGATAGTTTTGTCATAATGTAAAGGTGATTCATTGTTGTTATTATATTAAATGGACCTTCTATTACTATATTTTCGTGTATGGATAAAAGGAAATCCATTTAAAAATTCGAGTTTCAGACATGCGCCGTAAATATGTCATATAACAATACTTTCCGATAAATATTGAATGCCGTACGCTATATATATATATATAGGCCTACTTTTGTTTTTAATTCGTCAAAATAATATATATATTCAATTTCATGGTTTATAGCTTGTTTTACATCTTGTGGTTCTTTATCTGGTCTTCATGTCGTGTTTGACACAGTTCCTCGATTTGCGATTAACAATGCCGGCCTGTGGGCTGGGCTGCTCCGCGGGGGCCTTTACCATGGAGATGGGTGGGGGAGGGGACAGTTTGGGCGACGAGAGGCATGGAGGACACGGTGTGATGCATGTTTCAGGGGCAGCGTCCTCCACCGGATACAAGCTCCAAGGAAACAACCACGCGGAATTGAGTGTCCCCAAAGGAGACGTCACAGAAACTACCCTTCGACTCTTCCGTCCTCTCTCCCCCCGCCCACCGGCCCACCCTTTATCCTCGCCGCCCACACCCATTATGACCACACAATCCCCCACCCTCATCTCTCTCTGCCCCCCCCCCCCCACCCCTCCCTGCTCCACCCAACTCGATCGCTATATCAGCTGTACAACAACTGACCATCAGATGCTGTGTCACCAAGGATCACCACCCCCCCTCCCCCTCCTCCAGCACCACGCCCCCGCCTCCGCCCTATCCCCTCCCCATCTCACGCCCCCTCACATTCTCTCTCACAATCTTTCTAATTTTTGTCGCTGTCTCTCCCTCTCTCTGTTTCCCTCTGTCCCTCTCTGTCCCTCTTCCTCTCACGTTTCCTCTGCCTTCCATTCTCTGTTTCCCACTCCCTCTCTCTGTTTCCCTCTGTCCCTCGCTTGGACTCTTCCTCTAGCTTTCCCTGTCTCCCTCTCTCTGTTTCTCTGCCGACCCCCCCCCCCCACCACCGTCACCCCCTCCCCTTCCCCCGGGGGTGACAACAGTTCCGCGGCGATGGATGATCTCGCGCGGGTCCCTGGACGGCTCGCCATTTGGGCTGTGAAAGGCAGCCGGATAATGAAATTAGGCTGGGTCCCCGTTCAGTGTCCGCCCAGCGAGTCGCCCTCCAGGACGGCGTGGGGCGGGGATGGGGGTGGGGAGGGGAGGCGAGGGCGCCGTGGGAAAACGTCGGGTGGCGGAGTGAGAGTTTACTTTCCCAATTATGAGTGATCGCGGAGAGGTTACACCTGGGCCCAAAAGCCGGCGACCGCGGGTTAATTTAATTTGAAGTTGTTTACAGTCAATTTGCCTTGTGTATAAATTTAATCAATTACCGTCGCAAATCAGCAGTAGCGAGGGGCACAAGTCAGGGGCATTAAGAGGGCTGCTGATACCGTCCAGCCTCCCCGCCCTCTCCCCCCCCCCCCCCCCCACCTCCCATCCCCGGCACCGCGTCTGGAGTATGAGTGCTCCCGGCCCCCGTCAGTCCCCCCGCCCCGCCCCCGGTCCACCACCACACCGCATCACCGACCATCTTCAGCCACTGAGCCCCCCCCCCCCCCCCAACCTCTGCCGTCCTCCTCCTCACCCCTTCTCCACCCAATTTACCCTCACACCTCGTGCTGCCGCGGCTGACTCTCCCGGGGGATATCAGAAATGGGCTTCGCGCCATCACTCCCGCTCTCACCCCACCGTCACTCCCGCTCTCACCCCACCGTCACTCCCGCCAAATATCCCCATGCATTTCAAACCCCACCCCGACCCCTCCTTCTCTCCACCGCCTCCTCATCCCACTATCTTCCTACTTCGTTCAACTCCTCTCGCGCCCACCCCCACCCCCTGTCCCCCTTGCCCTTATCCGTCTGGCCTCTCGCCACCAACCCATCAGGCTTATTATTTCATTAATTCAGGAAGCACCCTTCGCGACGCCTTCTTGTAACCGGGCTGCCTATACCGGCCGCCTACCCGCCCGTCCCTCCCACCTCCGCCGTCGTCAATCTCCCAGTCCGTCCACCCTTTACCGTCCCGTCCCGTCATGTACCATGCGATGCCTTAAACCGGGGAGAAAAGGATGGTCTAAGAGGTGAGGGATCAGGAAAGGCAGAGCAGATGAGACTGTCTGAAGTGCAAGAATGGCAGAGAACATTGCAGGTAAAAATGCTGCATCGAGAGGAGCAGACGACGCCGTGAGGAGCAGACGACACCGTGAGGAGCAGACGACACCGCGGGGAGCAGACGACACTGTGAGGAGCAGACGACACCGTGAGGATCAGACGACACCGTGAGGAGCAGACGACACTGTGAGGAGCAGACGACACCGAGAGGAGCAGACGACGCCGTGAGGAGCAGACGACACCGCGAGGAGCAGACGACACTGTGAGGAGCAGACGACACCGTGAGGAGCAGACGACACGGTGAGGAGCAGACGACACCGTGAGAAGCAGACGATACCGTGAGGAGCAGACGACACCGTGAGGAGCAGACGACACTGTTAGGAGCAGACGACACCGTGAGGAGCAAACGACACTGTGAGGAGCAGACGACAGCGAGGAGCAGACGACAGCGAGGAGCAGACGACGCCATCAGGGGTCAGGAGCAAACGACACCGTGAGGAGCAGACGACACCGCGAGAAGCAGACGACACCGAGAGGAGCAGACGACACCGTAAGGAGCAGACGACACCGTGAGGAGCAGACGACACCGTGAGTAGCAGACGACACAGCGAGGAGCAGATGACACTGCGAGGAGCAGACGACACCGTGAGGAGCAGACGACACTGTGAGGAGCAGACGACACCGAGAGGAGCAGACGACGCCGTAAGGAGCAGACGACACCGCGAGGAGCAGACGACACTGTGAGGAGCAGACGACACCGTGAGGAGCAGACGACACGGTGAGGAGCAGACGACACCGTGAGAAGCAGACGACACCGTGAGGAGCAGACGACACCGTGAGGAGCAGACGACACTGTTAGGAGCAGACGACACCGTGAGGAGCAGACGACACTGTGAGGAGCAGACGACAGCGAGGAGCAGACGACAGCGAGGAGCAGACGACGCCATCAGGGGTCAGGAGCAAACGACACCGTGAGGAGCAGACGACACCGCGAGAAGCAGACGACACGGAGAGGAGCAGACGACACCGTAAGGAGCAGACGACACCGTGAGGAGCAGACGACACCGTGAGTAGCAGACGACACAGCGAGGAGCAGATGACACTGCGAGGAGCAGACGACACCGCGAGGAGCAGACGACACCGTGAGGAGCAGACGACACTGTGAGGAGCAGACGACACCCTGAGAAGCAGACGACACCGCGAGAGCAGACGACACCGTGAGGAGCAGACGACACCGTGAGGAGCCGACGACACCGTGAGGAACAGACGACACAGCGAGGAGCAGACGACACCGGGAGCAGCAGACGACACCGCGAGAGCAGACGACACCGTGAGGAGCAGACGACACTGCGAGAGCAGACGACACCGTGAGCAGCAGACGACACCGCGAGAGCAGACGACACCGTGAGCAGCAGACGACACCGCGAGAGCAGACGACACCGTGAGGAGCAGACGACACCGTGAGGAGCAGACGACACTGCGAAGGCAGACGACACCGTGAGCGGCAGACGACACCGCGAGAGCAGACGACACCGTGAGGAGCAGATGACACCGTGAGGAGCAGACGACACCGTGAGGAGCAGACGACACTGTGAGGAGCAGACGACACCGTGAGGAGCAGACGACACTGTGAGGAGCAGACGACACCGTGAGGAGCAGACGACACTGTGAGGAGCAGACGACACAGCGACGAGCAGACGACACCGTGAGGAGCAGACGACACCGTGAGGAGCAGACGACACCGTGAGGAGCAGACGACACAGCGACGAGCAGACGACACCGTGAGGAGCAGACGACACCGTGAGGAGCAGACGACACCGTGAGGAGCAGACGACACCGCGAGGAGCAGACGACACCGCGAGGAACAGACGACACCGTGAGGAGCAGACGACACAGCGACGAGCAGACGACACCGTGAGGAGCAGACGACACCGTGAGGAGCAGACGACACCGTGAGGAGCAGACGACACCGCGAGGAGCAGACGACACCGCGAGGAACAGACGACACCGCGAGGAGCAGACGACACCGTGAGGAGCAGACGACACAGCGAGGAGCAGACGACACCGCGAGGAGCAGACGACATCTCAATCCCGTCCTCATATGGTATCGGCGAGAATAAAGACGGGGCGACTCGGGCGGCATATCTTATGGCATCTTGAGGCGAAACCAATTACATTTATTTAAGTTGGGTAATCAGGGCTCACACTCCCCTGGGATGGGATCAAGGCGTCGGAAAACGGAAGGCGATGGTGGGGTGAGAGTTGGCGGGGCGGGGGGGGGGCGAAGGGAATGGATTGTGATACGTCCTGTCTATGGCTAGTCACGTGTCTCCCTCGACATGGCTTTGTCAGCTTAATAAAGACGCCCCTCAGCGGTCAGACGCGTGACTCTTCATTAGCCCGCTAGATGACGCACGGGTGCGACCTCCTTCGGTGAGACGCCGTATTGGGCAGGAAAAGTTAATTACATAAGTACAGTTTCTGGTTTCACGAAGCATGGCCTAACTGGGAGTCAATTTTAGGCGGCTACTCTAACATCCACACATCTTTATCACAAATAAAATGTAAAAAGGCATACATTTAAAACCCCAGTTAAGGGATCGATGTTGGTTCGATGTTGCAGCTTGATCATGGATAGCACGAGAACAACAAATAACGTCACAACGTGTTGAACACATACACCATACTATAGGCGGATATGTATTGATATATCTTGGTGCATTGAGACATGCATGAAAGTGCAAAACGAATTAATCATAATTCTATTCGCTATATACTTAGAAATCAACCTTTACGACAAGTGATGGCATTGCGTTTATCAGTGATTTATTACATGTATATAATCGTGTACTAAACACCACCATCGTAGCCCCCTGTAATAATAATCACTAGTAAGAAGAAAAGCATCCGGAATTTCCATAATAATCTGACCAGTGTCTGAATGGTAAGTGTCTGTATTCTTTTTGACCTATCATTTAGTTTTCATGTACCCTACAAGTGGCCTAAAACACCAAGATTTTATTTCCCACATATATTTTACTTCAGCCTTCCAGCCTTCATGTGTCCATAAGTCCATATGAAACAAGATTTCATTTCTCCCTTACATCCTGGCCCTATTTTAGCCTTCAAGTGCACAAAAGTGGTCTAAAAGACCTTTAATTTCTCACCTGTATTCTGGCCTCTGACAGCATTTAATTTCTCACCTGTATTCTGCTCTGATAGCATTTAATTTTTCACCTGTAGTCTGGCCTCGGACAGCATTTAATTTCTCACCTGTATTCTGACCTCTGACAGTATTTAATGTCTCGCCTGTATTCTGATCTCTGACAGCATTTAATTTCTCACCTGTATTCTGACCTCTGACAGCATTTAATTTCTCACCTGTATTCTGACCTCTGACAGCATTTAATGTCTCACCTGTATTCTGACCTCTGACAGCATTTAATTTCTCACCTGTATTCTGCCTCGGACAGCATTTAATTTCTCACCTGTATTCTGGCCCCAGACAGCATTTAATTCTCACCTGTATTCTGGCCTCGGACAGCATTTAATTTCTCACCTGTATTCTGGTCTCGGAGAGCATTTAATTTCTCACCTGTATTCTGGCCTCGGACAGCATTTAATTTCTCACCTGTATTCTGGCCTCGGACAACATTAAATTTCTCACCTGTATTCTGGCCTCTGACAGCATTTAATTTCTCACCTGTATTATGACCTCTGACAGCATTTAATTTCTCACCTGTATTCTGGCCTCGGACAGCATTTAATTTCTCACCTGTATTCTGGCCTCGGACAGCCCCAGTCTCTGACTCAGCTCTTCTCTCATGAAGGCGTCTGGATAGTGAGTCTCGTCAAACAGCCGCTCCAGCTCATTCAACTGCTCAAGGGTAAAGTTCGTGCGGCTCCTGCGCTGCTTAATTTAGGAGTCTCATCCTCACAAGAGGAACCCTTCTCGTGACCTTCGTGACTTTGGTGAAGGTCATTCTTGACAATGTCACTGACGTCACAGTCACCGCATGATGAAGGGTCGGTTGATGATTTCTCGGTCGTCTTTGAATCCGGAGAATTCGGTTCTCGGGAACGTTGTTATTATCCTCGGGCGGTTCTCGCGCGGATTGATCCTGATTGGTTGATCGGGTTGATGACGTCACGGTAGAGTGCCGGATTGCGACGAGTCAAGGTCATCCGTCTCCATACTGTCTTTGGAATCTGAAGCCAGATAATGAAACGTCGCTCAGGATGGAGGGATGGAGAGATATGTTAAGGTGTAAGTATGGATCAAGTCAATATCCGCACTTTAAGTCAATCAACCCACGCTGACGCTCTGTATAGTAGCGATCAATATGAAACCGCCTCTCCTCAGTGGTGTCCACTCATCAACAGCCTGCAGTCCTATAGCGTCTGTGACAATGATGTTGACTTGTTGCGACGGTTTGAACCAAAATGAAACCGCAGCCACGCTTTACCCCCACCACCCCCCGGCCCCTTACGCCTCGCTCCTCTATCCTCTGTACCCCCGCCCCCCCCCACCCACCGCCCCCACCGACTCTAGTTCCCGGAGGAGAGGGGGTGGGGGGCGTAGACTCCTCCCCAACGCATCATCCTGCCCTTGTCCCCCGTCAGTCAATCACGATACACACAGAGCCCCAAAGCGATGTATTCAGGGTGAATCAACGTAAATGCCGTGCCGCTATCGGCTTCGGATTACAAAAGTTACGAAGGTTACTGTCAACGGCTTCAACAAACAGCCTGGTGTCTCCAGGCAGGGGGGGGGGCGTTACAACACGTGCGTGGTGGGTGTGTGGGGCGGTAGCGCGGTGGAGTGGGGGTGGGGGGAGGGGGTAAGAGGTAAGGGGATACGTGAAATTTCAAACAAAGATTGAATTAGGAAACAAGTTTTGGTAGCGCGTTGGTGGCGGTGACATCGGTTTGTATGGTTGGGGTGGCCTGGGGTGGGGTTGGCCGGGGCGGCCCACGCGCTGATCGCAGTCGAGTTCCTAATGGGGGTGGTGACTGTTGCGCATCTGTCTCTGTGAAATAGGACCGGGGGGCCCCCGTTGGGTGGGCTGGGTAATAGCGGGGGTAGTAGTAGGGGTGGTGTGGCCTTATAAGGCAATGTTCCCGGGGGTAATTAGGCCCAATTACGTCCGACTGCCCCGAGAGCGGACCAAATATACTGCTACAGCGATATGATGTGTGGCGTGGAAGGAGAGGGAGGGCGGAGGGGGGGGGGGGAGAGGGGGGTTGTATTGGGGGGGGGGGGGTGAGGGGCGTGTATGTTGCGGCGGATAGGGGGGGGGGTATGTGGGGGAGGTAGTTGATTTACAGGGGACCAGAGTATCGGGCTGGGAGTGTGGGAGGTAAGGGGGAGGGAACTTGATGGAGTCCACGCTGGGGGGTGGAGGGTGGGGGAGGAGGAGGAGAGGGGGGGCGGGGGAAAAGTCCATGTAGAAAAGGTCTGAACAATGAACAAGTTTACAGAGAGCAAATAAGATAATTCACGGTTGGCGAGATTTAAAAGGTATAAATTCAGTACCGATTACATGTTAAATGGATATATATTTGCACATGTATGCATTTCGTTGTAACTCACAAAATGCACAGGATACATGCAAATAATATATGTGTCAAAATGAGCCAAACTCTTGCACTGAGCTCAGATTTGGCCCCCACACCCAACCCAAACCTAAGTAAGGCGCACCTTACTTTGAAAAGATATGTTTGGTCCGCTAAAACGAAAAGGGGGCCAATTTATTTTAATAAAACAAAATGAGGGGGAAGGGAAGAAGGGGCAAAATGAGTAATATTTCTCCAGATCGAGAACGAGAGGGACGAGATCTTCGAGAAAATAATTACCATATACACCTATCTTACGTTAAACTGAACACCCGTCCTCAGTTTCCAAAGGCCGCCACCTAATGGAATACTGATCGGATTACAGGTGGCTACCATGAAATTTTAGGGGCCGAAAAAAACCAGGCTCACTGAGGGATCCAAGGGGCTTTAGCGGTGAGAATGAGGGAGGCGAGCAGGGGGGGGGGGGTGCCTGGGGGGTGGCGGGGGGGGGTGCAGATGGGAGCGGGGCGGGAGAGGGGAGAAGGGGGCGTGCATGGCAATGGGAGTAGATGAGTGGGTTTGGTGGTGGCTTGGGGAAGTGGTGGTAAGCTCGGGGGGGGGGGCGGTAGAGGGAGGGGGCGGCCGCGCGGGGACAGGCCACAAAGACCGCCGGTCAGGCGAGGGGTTTGACAGCCCCCGGTTCCGTCTCGCCCCCAGCGAATTTGTTTCAAATTAGTTGACAATAAAGAACGTCAAATTGATTCTAATTGGTCGTTAAGAGACTTGTCTTGGCAGGTAAATGAAGAGAAGAGGAGGCGACTGGGGAACGACATACCCCGAGGCGGGTAAGAGTGGGTGGGGCTGCGGGTATAAGGGGTGGGGGAGTTTGCGGTTTGGGGGCTAGGGCGGTGCGGGGGTCACGGTAGTGTAGCGGAGAGAGGGTGGGAGGGGGGGAGGTGAGAAGAAAAACACACACCACTCAGCTATGGCGACAACTTTAGCGCCATACCCTACCATGCCCCCCCCATCCCCCGCCAACCCCTCTCCCTCTCCACCACTCGCCTTCCACCCCCACCACCCCCCTACCATTCCCAAACAAATCCATCGCAGTGGTCAGACCCTGTTATACATAGATTATATCTGCCATCCCTTCTCTGATCGCTCAGCCACCATGGCCCTACCCCACACCTGCACGGCCTTGCCCCCTCCCTACCTTATGTCGTCCCCCCCCTGCCCCACCTCCCCCCCCCAGCACCCTCCCCTACACCCCGTTTGTCACTTTACTCCGTGTAATAATGCCCCATTGCTGTATCTCTACATCTCGAAACCCTCCTCCAGCCTATGTTTACGGCTTCCTGGTTGTTGCTGCATCATTGCTGGTGGATCAGCTACATCTGTCAAAGCTTTATGTCTTTGTGCCAAAGCTTTATGTCTTTGTAAATGTGGTAATTACATATTGATCTACGTAATAGACTGTACCGAGCCATTAGTATATTGTACATCACGTTACGGGCTTCTTGCGTGTAACGTAGGGGTGCTGGTTGGGATGGGTGGGGGGTGACGGGGGCGGGGGGGAGGTGACGAGGGGGAGGGGGTGATGCTCTATGTAGTACGTCACTTCAGCTCTATCATATTACCGGGGGAGATCGAGATATTTAACTCTATGATTTGGGACATTTATTTCCTTCTACCGAACTACGTCACATTAATGGGCATTCTCAGAGTTGTTCTTGTATTTTTTTTGGTTTTTTTTTCTTTCGTTTTTTTTGGGGGGTGGGGGGGGGATATTTCACCTTTTTTCCCAGGCTATTTACTGTTATTTGGGCTATTTCACGCTATCGAACCCTCAAACAGGTTGTTGCTCGGTGTCGCCTTAACGCACCTTACCATGTAAGCTTATTTAAATTTTTGGTCGATTTTGGCAGCGGTCGCATAGCAACAGTGCCAAGGACAAACATAATTCGTCATGATGGAACAGATGCACTGTTAATTCAAATGGAGATCGTTAGTAAAAACTTGATATGGTCTTGATAAGCCGTATTAGAAACTTTGCAACTTGATGGCCAACACTGATAACGTCTGAGTAAAAGGGGACTGGAAGGGGTAAACGGTGACACAGGCATATTTGAAAATTTCGACATTCGACATGGACCCCCAAATTCCGACACTGAGGATCTGAAAAGACGTCATCGGCACAGACAGTGGCATTTTAGAAAAAAACGAAGCTGAACTTAGCCTATAGGCAACATGGAACGTTGTGAAAAATAGACATTCGACACTGCGAATTTTGAAAAATCGACACTGGAGACTGGACCCCTCTTTCAGTCCCGTCACTGGCCTTCAATACAACTTCTCACGCGGACACTCGGGGGTTCAAACCACGCACCGTTTTGTCCTGAAATATCATGTTGGTCACATGACCAAGTCGATGTCCATTCAATGCGAGGGAAGTGATCGATATGATCATAAGTGCCTTCGAAGGGAGTTTCTTCACACTCGGTAAAACACTCGGCGAACACATATGTGTTCTGCCAACGCCATAAACCAGAAATGACGTAATGATATAAGCACAACGTTGAGCCGCGTAGACAGACACCCCAGTGATCTTGAGAGTAGTTGTCGCCGCTCTACCACACATTACATACATATTTAATACGTTTAATTCACCCCAAGTGCCGAAGAGACAGCGTTCTCGATAGAGCATTAGGCTCTTGTTTTGTAATTCATACAGACGTTAATGGTGTGCCGCAGAAGGGGGTGTGGGGCGGGGGGGGGGGGTGATGGGCATAGAAAGGGGGAAGGGGGTGGGTGGAGGGGTGGGTGGAGGAGGGGGGGGGGCGTTTCTTGACCTTATCTTTCGCTACATATTTTGATCTTCTGAAAGCCGCGTCGGCCGCACGGTAAAAAAAAATCTGTATATATACAGGAAAGTGACTTTTTGCCTCAATTGCAGCCGCTATCCGTCATTCGAAGTGTGGGGCGCCCTGTAATTATGTGAGGTGGGCAGAGACCGCCTTGTAATCAACGACAGCGTATCTATTACGGTTAACCACGCACGCCTCTTACCTTATAGAGGAACTGTTACTTAGGTTGAACATACGATGGAGAAAGAAAAGGGAGCGAGAGAGGAGAGAGAGAGAAAGAAACACAGAGACACAAGTTCAGAGAGCGAGATGGCAAGGGAAAGGAGAGGAGGGGTAGGGAGAGTGAGAGCCAGTGGTGCGGCTTGGGGGCGTGGGCCTTGGTGGTGGTGGGGGGGGGGGGGGTATTAGTGAGGAAGGCATAAAATGGCCTCCTTAACTATATAACCTTTTTGTCGATCTGTATATAGTCGCAGTGGTCTTACTTATTATACCACCTATGTTTGAATATATGTCTTTATATATATGTATATACATGAGACTGAACCGTATGGGCTCAAGTAGTAACCGAAAAATGTATGAAAGAATATGTGGAAGTCATGACGTCGCCACTGGGAATCGAACCCGGGACTGTCTACAGGCACCTCTTGCCACAGAACTGAGCTCTAGAGAACCTCGGTCAACAAGAAGGAACTCTCACACGTGCGATCTCAATGGTTGTGGTGCAGTGATGAACTTCAATAGCCGATGCTACATATGTATGTACATGTATGTATGAGCGATATATATAAAAGGTGCGACCAGCCAGTGGCGCTTGTAGCGATACAACAGGGGACGTATGGTTGGTTGGTTGTTTGTATGTTCAGGACGCTTTAACCATACAATTCTGGTCATATCGCGTCAATTGGGGAAGGACCCCCTCCCTTCACTCTTTGTGAAGAAGGACAAGGGGATGTTTTTGCCTGCGACCACACAGACATGCGCTCTAACCCACTGAGCTATCGGGCGACCCCGTCGTAGACAGACTGGCTAGCTATGGCTTATATTATAGGCGAACTTTATAGGGAATATAAGTAAGCTAAACGCTACGTAAACACTTCCGCATGACAAGCACCGAAATGGAGGTTATGATGGTTGGCATTTAGTTAGAGAATTGCAGGGCTAAGATAACACATCACGGGGATTTATTACCAAGTCTTACTACAGCTAGTGAATTGACGCCTGAAATTACTCCCATGTTGCAAAACGCTATTTTGTGTATACAGTAGTCGCAGCGGAAACTCTCCGGACAACGAAATTTTCCGTTTACGAGAAAATATTCACTGATTCGAAGAAAAAAATACTTTCTGTGTGAACTTCAAGTCAGGGCCTAATAAGTGTATGTCAACTCACGTTTCCTGAGACACTTGCAAATAAACTATAAGCAAATATTGCTTTGCTGCACTTCGAAGCAGCCGATCGGCTTGATGGCGCCATTCAGTTTACTGTGACGTCACTGGGCGACACCATTTACATCTTTGTAAGGGGTCATAGGTTTGAATTCCTTTGTAGTGTATTATCATTACCTCTATTTTTAAGCATCGACGCATACCTAAAGTTACCCAGAGTGAACTTGAAATCAGCTTAGTATCAATTGAGGCTAAAGTGGGATTCATTGCACGAAAGCAAACGCCTTCTGCAAAAGTGGGTACAGCAGATCAACCACTACCCCCTGACCATTGCATTCAACCTCGGTACCCTCGTCAAATGACGCGATGGACTTTGCTAGCCTGACCTAGATTTTGAACCAATCAGGTGGCAGTTGGATGACCTTCACATTTGCGCGACTGACACAAGACCGATAAAAAAAACATTGTCTGCTCTCTTAAATAGCATGGCAGGTCATGTATTATGAGGATAGGAATCGAACTACAGATCAGATAAACGATTGTTCAGACTTGCATCAGTTCATGGGTAAGGAATATGCATAGATTTCGTCCTCAACTCGTACAGTAAACAAATAATTCGCAAATTTCGATGTCCGGAGGGTTTCCGTGGCGATCATTTTTTTTCATATATTAATATTACAGAAGAAACAGAACATGTTCCTTTGGACAAGTAATACGAAGAGGTGTATGGTCTGAGGTATATATGCAGTCAAAGGCCAATAATGACCAATTCTGGGAATTACTTGTTGCGTGCACTGCATTCTGCTGGAGTCATAATTTTGAGTTTATCCACATTGTGACTGTGAATTTTAGTTGCAATGCTCGCGTACTTCAAGTTTACATGTCAGGTTACACGAAGGCTATTGTACTGTTAAACAGACTGAAATAAGCTATATTATTACGAGTTGGTGGTCATGTTAACTAGTACAATAGCATTACATCTGAAGGCCGCTAAAATCCTGTATGCTGACCCAAACCGCACTGCTGCCCATGTAATCGACAATCGTTGCCATAGCGACATTGCATAGAACAATGAAACATGACATCACGCACAAAAGAATAGTGTAATCAAAATCGTACTCATAACAAAGACCTTACTATGATAGTAAAGTCTATGGTTATGGCTTTAAATGGCCCGCTTACCTGCCTAGTTGCACGTGCCATGTTTCTTTGCAACGATATATGGTATCAAAAAGGCGACTGGCCAACTATATCTGGAAACGATTGCGATTTGCGGACAGTCAATCCCAAACTGCTTTACTTTGATCGTTGCATGCGGTAATTAAACCAAAGAAGCAGAGACAAGTCAACGCCTTAAATTTAGACTCAACTCATAATAATTGTAATAGCGCGAGTTTTGCATGGCGTTAGGCATTTTATTGGCCCTTCATCAAGCTGTAGCAGCCCTTCATTTTCATTATATAATGAAAATTGGCGGGCTGCTACAGCTTGGATGTCGGGCCAATAAAAATGCCTAACGCCCCGCTAACTTGCGCCATTGTTATATTAATATTAATAGTAATATTAGTAAAGTGTTAGTGTTCAAGGGCATGACACGGTATGACCCAGTAATGCACACCTTGAATCCTCCCGTTGTATTATAGGAAATTAAATACATACTGTCATGTGTTAAACTAACTCCATAAATTAAATTATATTGGCTGCATTAACTTTTGATATCCATATACTTCGCATAAAACACATTATTATTGTTAGCAAAATCTACGCTGAGACATAGGCCTATCTCTGTTCAGTCGCCGTAAAATGCGATTTTACCAACATCTGCTCGCGAACGTCCTATCGCGAGATTTTAGCACCACACACTGTCATGACGGTTTTGTTGGTGTGTAACCTTTTTTACTTGCCAAATGATACGCTTCTTTAACATTCATTTCCGCTATAAATCAACGAGATGTCAACTCGAGAAGCCTCTAGCAACAGCCAATTTATCACTCGCATTATGCTCTGCTCCACAATAGGCAGATACACAGTTTTGGCGCTATAGAAATTAAAACCACTGACTTCCTTCGCTGCACAATGGCGGATTGCTCGTTGTTTGGGGCGTAGCGCCAACGGGATATGTATCAGTAACGGGTGAGAATCAACAGTTCTGTAGTCATGTCTTTTATTCGCAAAATGCAGTTGCAATATATAGTCATTTCAGATTGTTAAACACCGGGAGATCCGGTCAATACATCGTGGTAGTGAATGTGATCGCGTGACTTCATTATGTATAATACAAACTGAATATCCGTTTAACGGAATGAATAATACGGACCTGGCGATGCACAAACCGTGATGTCAGGATGTGGATGTGTGTGTGTGAGGGAGGGGGGGGGGGGATCAGGTTTAAATCATTTTTTAAAGTTGTTCTTGCAATAAGACTAATCTGTTCTGCGCACTAAATTAATGGTATTGAGTCTTTTAAAATGATGCAATGAATGAATCGATAGGACACTAATTTGTTAACTGTTAAATGTGAATCTTACTTTGTCATTTCAACACAGTGTGTAATAGCTCTAAAATTGAAAGCTGTACAAGTAACTTCAGGACAATGACGAAGAGACAATTATTGCTTATTCCTGTGTGGGAAGAGGGGGTTAAAAGCGTAATATAAGAAGGGGTCAAGAGGTCAGGAAGATGGGATTGCGTGGCCAATAACTTGCCCTCAAATGTCGGGTATAATTATATACTGCACGCCACCACCACAGAGCATACGCAGCGCTACTACGAATGTGTAGTTGGCAAGCCAAACGTCCTACCGGCTCTCACTCCCACGCCCACCTCTCCTCTGTAACATGCGGTACGTCCATCTATAGATGATATGTTGAGGGAAAGTCGAAGGTGAACTGAGGTTTGTTTCTAAAACGAGGACGAGGGGGGTAGATGGGTTTGGGGAGGTTGTGGGGGGGGGGGAGGGGTTATGGGTTTTGGTCCGACGGTCCTCTGTGGATGTAACCATCTTGTTTTAATACTCACACCGCCCTACACACACCCTCCACCCTTAACCATTTACTCATCACCCACTCACCCCTCACCCCAGCCATCGCAAGCCTCACGTCCCCACCCCACTCCCCACCCCCACGCTCATCCGCACCACCACCCCCGCCTCCCACCTCCCTCCCATCCGACCCCCGCCTCCCCCCTCCCTCCCCCCACCCCCATCGAGATGGACACTCTCATTAGGTGACTTCCGAGTCGCCTTGCCACCCAATTAGCGACCTCTAGTGGGAGAGTGGTGTCCCGGACCCGTCCACCTGTCGCCATTTACAACTGAGCAGCCTCGATGTTTCCGTAGTTCAGATTGTGATTTGCGGCTTAGCGCCAAAGGAATGGGTTATTTTTCCTTAACATATGGGTCGACCAAGGGGACCACTTTTTCAAGTGTTTTGGGGAGAAAATAAATTAGATACACTTTTATTTAAGTGCAGCTTGATGCCACTCTGAAATCATGCCACTCTGGAGCCACATCGCTCTGAAATCATGCCACTCTGGAGCCACATCATTCTGAAGTCATGCCACTCTGGAGTCACATCACTCTGAAGTCATGCCACTCTGGAGCCACATCACGCTGAAGTCATGCCACTCTGGAGGCACATCGCTCTGAAGTCATGCCACTCTAGAGCCACATCACTCTGAAGTCATGCCACTCTGGAGGCACATCGCTCTGAAGTCATGCCACTCTGGAGCCACATCACGCTGAAGTCATGCCACTCTGAAGTCATGCCACTCTAGAGCCACATCACTCTGAAGTCATGCCACTCTGGAGGCACATCGCTCTGAAGTCATGCCACTCTAGAGCCACATCACGCTGAAGTCATGCCACTCTGAAGTCATGCCACTCTGGAGCCACATCACGCTGAAGTCATGCCACTCTGAAGTCATGCCACTCTGGAGCCACATCGCTCTGAAGTCATGCCACTCTGGAGCCACATCACTCTGAAGTCATGCCACTCTGGAGCCACATCACTCTGAAGTCATGCTACTCTGAAGCCACATCGCTCTGAAGTCATGCCACTCTGGAGCCACATCACGCTGAAGTCATGCCACTCTGGAGGCACATCGCTCTGAAGTCATGCCACTCTGGAGCCACATCACGCTGAAGTCATGCCACTCTGAAGTCATGCCACTCTAGAGCCACATCACTCTGAAGTCATGCCACTCTGGAGGCACATCGCTCTGAAGTCATGCCACTCTAGAGCCGCATCACGCTGAAGTCATGCCACTCTGAAGTCATGCCACTCTGGAGCCACATCACGCTGAAGTCATGCCACTCTGAAGTCATGCCACTCTGGAGCCACATCGCTCTGAAGTCATGCCACTCTGGAGCCACATCACTCTGAAGTCATGCCACTCTGGAGCCACATCACGCTGAAGTCATGCCACTCTGGAGGCACATCGCTCTGAAGTCATGCCACTCTGGAGCCACATCACGCTGAAGTCATGCCACTCTGAAGTCATGCCACTCTAGAGCCACATCACTCTGAAGTCATGCCACTCTGGAGCCACATCACGCTGAAGTCATGCCACTCTGAAGTCATGCCACTCTAGAGCCACATCACTCTGAAGTCATGCCACTCTGGAGGCACATCGCTCTGAAGTCATGCCACTCTAGAGCCACATCACGCTGAAGTCATGCCACTCTGAAGTCATGCCACTCTGGAGCCACATCACGCTGAAGTCATGCCACTCTGAAGTCATGCCACTCTGGAGGCACATCGCTCTGAAGTCATGCCACTCTGGAGCCACATCACTCTGAAGTCATGCTACTCTGGAGCCGCATCACGCTGAAGTCATGCCACTCTGGAGCCACATCACTCTGAAGTCATGCCACTCTGGAGCCACATCGCTCTGAAGTCATGCCACTCTGGAGGCACATCGCTCTGAAGTCATGCCACTCTGGAGGCACATCGCTCTGAAGTCATGCCACTCTGGAGCCACATCACGCTGAAGTCATGCCACTCTGAAGTCATGCTACTCTGGAGCCGCATCACGCTGAAGTCATGCCACTCTAGAGCCACATCACTCTGAAGTCATGCCACTCTGGAGCCACATCGCTCTGAAGTCATGCCACTCTGGAGGCACATCGCTCTGAAGTCATGCCACTCTGGAGCCACATCACGCTGAAGTCATGCCACTCTGAAGTCATGCCACTCTAGAGCCACATCACTCTGAAGTCACGCCACTCTTGAGGCACATCGCTCTGAAGTCATGCCACTCTGAAGTCATGCCACTCTAGAGCCACATCACTCTGAAGTCATGCCACTCTGGAGCCACATCGCTCTGAAGTCATGCCACTCTGGAGCCACATCACGCTGAAGTCATGCCACGCTGAAGTCATGCCACTCTGGAGCCACATCACTCTGAAGTCATGCCACTCTGGAGCCACATCACTCTGAAGTCATGCCACTCTAGAGCCACATCACTCTGAAGTCATGCCACTCTGGAGCCACATCGCTCTGAAGTCATGCCACTCTGGAGCCACATCGCTCTGAAGTCATGCTTCTCTGGAGCCACATCACTCTGAAGTCACGCCACTCTGGAGGCACATCGCTCTGAAGTCATGCCACTCTGAAGTCATGCCACTCTAGAGCCACATCACTCTGAAGTCATGCCACTCTGGAGCCACATCACGCTGAAGTCATGCCAATCTGAAGTCATGCCACTCTGGAGGCACATCGCTCTGAAGTCATGCCACTCTAGAGCCACATCACGCTGAAGTCATGCCACTCTGAAGTCATGCCACTCTGGAGCCACATCACGCTGAAGTCATGCCACTCTGAAGTCATGCCACTCTGGAGGCACATCGCTCTGAAGTCATGCCACTCTGGAGTCACATCACGCTGAAGTCATGCCACTCTGAAGTCATGCCACTCTGGAGCCACATCACGCTGAAGTCATGCCACTCTGAAGTCATGCCACTCTGGAGCCACATCGCTCTGAAGTCATGCCACTCTGGAGTCACATCGCTCTGAAGTCATGCCACTCTGGAGCCACATCACTCTGAAGTCATGCCACTCTGGAGCCACATCACGCTGAAGTCATGCCACTCTGGAGGCACATCGCTCTGAAGTCATGCCACTCTGGAGCCACATCACGCTGAAGTCATGCCACTCTGAAGTCATGCCACTCTAGAGCCACATCACTCTGAAGTCATGCCACTCTGGAGCCACATCACGCTGAAGTCATGCCAATCTGAAGTCATGCCACTCTAGAGCCACATCACTCTGAAGTCATGCCACTCTGGAGCCACATCGCTCTGAAGTCATGCCACTCTAGAGCCACATCACGCTGAAGTCATGCCACTCTGAAGTCATGCCACTCTGGAGCCACATCACGCTGAAGTCATGCCACTCTGAAGTCATGCCACTCTGGAGGCACATCGCTCTGAAGTCATGCCACTCTGGAGGCACATCGCTCTGAAGTCATGCCACTCTGGAGCCACATCACGCTGAAGTCATGCCACTCTGAAGTCATGCCACTCTAGAGCCACATCACTCTGAAGTCACGCCACTCTGGAGGCACATCGCTCTGAAGTCATGCCACTCTGAAGTCATGCCACTCTAGAGCCACAGCACTCTGAAGTCATGCCACTCTGGAGCCACATCGCTCTGAAGTCATGCCACTCTGGAGCCACATCACGCTGAAGTCATGCCACGCTGAAGTCATGCCACTCTGGAGCCACATCACTCTGAAGTCATGCCACTCTGGAGCCACATCACTCTGAAGTCATGCCACTCTAGAGCCACATCACTCTGAAGTCATGCCACTCTGGAGCCACATCGCTCTGAAGTCATGCCACTCTGGAGCCACATCGCTCTGAAGTCATGCCACTCTAGAGCCACATCACTCTGAAGTCATGCTTCTCTGGAGCCACATCACTCTGAAGTCACGCCACTCTGGAGGCACATCGCTCTGAAGTCATGCCACTCTGAAGTCATGCCACTCTAGAGCCACATCACTCTGAAGTCATGCCACTCTGGAGCCACATCACGCTGAAGTCATGCCACTCTGAAGTCATGCCACTCTGGAGGCACATCGCTCTGAAGTCATGCCACTCTGAAGTCATGCCACTCTGGAGGCATATCGCTCTGAAGTCATGCCACTCTGGAGCCACATCACGCTGAAGTCATGCCACTCTGAAGTCCTGCCACTCTAGAGCCACATCACGCTGAAGTCATGCCACTCTGAAGTCATGCCACTCTAGAGCCACATCACTCTGAAGTCATGCCACTCTAGAGCCACATCACTCTGAAGTCATGCCACTCTGGAGCCACATCGCTCTGAAGTCATGCCACTCTGGAGCCACATCACGCTGAAGTCATGCCACTCTGAAATCATGCCACTCTAGAGCCACATCACTCTGAAGTCATGCCACTCTGGAGCCACATCACTCTGAAGTCATGCCACTCTGAAGTCATGCCACTCTTGAGCCTCATCGCTCCGAAATCATGCCACGCTGAAGTCATGCCACTCTGGAGCCGCATCACGCTGAAGTCATGCCACTCTGGAGCCGCATCACGCTGAAGTCATGCCACTCTGGAGCCACATCACGCTGAAGTCATGCCACTCTGGAGCCACATCATTCTGAAGTCATGCCACTCTGGAGCCACATCACGCTGAAGTCATGCCACTCTGGAGCCACATCACGCTGAAGTCATGCCACTCTGGAGCCACATCACGCTGAAGTCATGCCACTCTGGAGCCACATCGCTCTGAAGTCATGCCACTCTGGAGCCACATCACTCTGAAGTCATGCCACTCTGGAGCCACATCATTCTGAAGTCATGCCACTCTGGAGCCACATCGCTCTGAAGTCATGCCACTCTGAAGTCATGCCACTCTGGAGCCACATCACTCTGAAGTCATGCCACTCTGGAGGCACATCGCTCTGAAGTCATGCCACTCTAGAGCCACATCACTCTGAAGTCATGCCACTCTGGAGCCACATCGCTCTGAAGTCATGCCACTCTAGAGCCACATCACTCTGAAGTCATGCTACTCTGGAGCCACATCACTCTGAAGTCACGCCACTCTGGAGGCACATCGCTCTGAAGTCATGCCACTCTGAAGTCATGCCACTCTAGAGCCACATCACTCTGAAGTCATGCCACTCTGGAGCCACATCACGCTGAAGTCATGCCACTCCGAAGTCATGCCACTCTGGAGGCACATCGCTCTGAAGTCATGCCATTCTGGAGGCACATCGCTCTGAAGTCATGCCACTCTGAAGTCATGCCACTCTGGAGGCACATCGCTCTGAAGTCATGCCACTCTGGAGCCACATCACGCTGAAGTCATGCCACTCTGAAGTCATGCCACTCTAGAGCCACATCGCTCTGAAGTCATGCCACTCTAGAGCCACATCACTCTGAAGTCATGCTACTCTGGAGCCACATCGCTCTGAAGTCATGCCACTCTAGAGCCACATCACTCTGAAGTCATGCTACTCTGGAGCCACATCGCTCTGAAGTCATGCCACTCTAGAGCCACATCACGCTGAAGTCATGCCACTCTGGAGCCACATCACTCTGAAGTCATGCCACTCTGGAGCCACATCACTCTGAAGTCATGCTACTCTGGAGCCACATCGCTCTGAAGTCATGCCACTCTAGAGCCACATCACGCTGAAGTCATGCCACTCTGAAGTCATGCCACTCTAGAGCCACATCACTCTGAAGTCATGCCACTCTAGAGCCACATCACTCTGAAGTCATGCCACTCTGGAGCCACATCGCTCTGAAGTCATGCCACTCTGGAGCCACATCACGCTGAAGTCATGCCACTCTGAAATCATGCCACTCTAGAGCCACATCACTCTGAAGTCATGCCACTCTAGAGCCACATCACTCTGAAGTCATGCCACTCTGGAGCCACATCACTCTGAAGTCATGCCACTCTGAAGTCATGCCACTCTTGAGCCTCATCGCTCCGAAATCATGCCACGCTGAAGTCATGCCACTCTGGAGCCGCATCACGCTGAAGTCATGCCACTCTGGAGCCGCATCACGCTGAAGTCATGCCACTCTGGAGCCACATCACGCTGAAGTCATGCCACTCTGGAGCCACATCACTCTGAAGTCATGCCACTCTGGAGCCGCATCACTCTGAAGTCATGCCACTCTGGAGCCACATCACGCTGAAGTCATGCCACTCTGGAGCCGCATCACTCTGAAGTCATGCCACTCTGGAGCCACATCACGCTGAAGTCATGCCACTCTGGAGCCACATCACGCTGAAGTCATGCCACTCTGGAGCCGCATCACGCTGAAGTCATGCCACTCTGGAGCCGCATCACGCTGAAGTCATGCCACTCTGGAGCCGCATCACGCTGATGAGGTTCCCATGCCGTCAGACCATCAACCATCAAACAACGAAGACTCCATGGTTACACACTTCCGCCACGTGTCACCTACAAGGACCACGTGACACAATCGGAAGTCCGTGCGACTGGATCCGGAAGCGTTAAATCTGCGTCGGAGCTCGCCGAGAGTGATGATTGTCTCCCGCCGACAGAGGGCGCATTAGAGAGAA